>JAWNMD010000718.1:0-30804 GCA_035044365.1 Drosophila neotestacea
TTGTACTATATACATATATTTTTAGGAGGTATTTGTGGGAAAATACACCCTTTTCTTGGTTAAGTATTTGTATGAACAAATGTCTGTCTGCGGGTAGGGGTGTCTTTGTGTGAAACTGACTTAGTCGCTCTGGTTGCTCCGTGTTCCGCTTGCTCGTTTTTTTTTTCATTTTCCCTTTTCTTTTTTATTTTTGTTCATCTTTTTTTTATAAATTGCTTTTAGCGTAATTGCGAGAAATCCCACAGGTAGGCCAAATAACGGTAGGAGGTTTCCAGCTTGCGTTGCGAGGCCTAACCACAGCAATATTTACCAGTTAACTCTTTCAACTAAGTTCCGCTGCATTTTGATTAGTTTTTAACATTTTGCCTACAGCAACCTTAGATCCACACATATAGTACTCTTTCAAGCACTCGAACACTTAGTAAACATAAGCGCACTTGAACTCAATCAATCAATTAATCAATAAAGGAAACTCAATCAACATCAATTGCCGACATTCAGCAAACAACAAAAAAAATAAAGTTTAAAAAAAATAAAGGAAAGCCTGGACAAACAGCCTCAATTCATTAGCTCAAATGCTTTGACCGAGCGTTGAAAATTGCAAATCTGCAAAACGAGCGCATATACATTGAAAAATGCAGTAAGCTACAGTGGAGCAAGCTCAGTAGGAGAACCAGTACTTTTTGAGTGCAAAGCGTTCACTATTGATTGTTCTTCAATAATGCGTACCAAACAATAGATGGCGCCACTACGAAGTTATTAAACACAGAGGTCGCTAGCGTCTCTTCTTCTTCCTTTTGCCTGTAACATTGTTAGTTGAATAACTTCCGTGTTTATCATCCGATTGGAATGAAATTTTCTGAACAGGTTTGGACTATAGTGTATATTATATGTACCAATAATCAAGGCGCTAGTCTTAAAGGGGCTCTTGTAATTCGACTTTGAAATTTTGTTTTGCAATTTCCGGGGGCGGAGGGGGGCGTGGCAAAAATCCAAAACAAACTTGATCAATGGGAGATATAGATGAACCTACATGCCAAATTTGGTGTCTCTAGCTTTTATGGTCTCTGAGATCTAGGTGTTCATATTTTCGAAATTTTGAACAGCCGTATACTATCCGTTTATTATCCGATCCGGATAAAATTTTCAGGACAGGATTGGACTATAGAGTTTATCATGTATGCCAAAAATCATATCGCTAGCATTAAAGGAGCTTTCGTTATTCGACTTTGAAATTTTGTTTCAAATTTACGTGGGCGGAGGGGGGCGTGGCAAAAATCTAAAACAAACTCGTTTAATGCAAGATGCAGATGAACGTACATGCCAAATTGCCAAATGGTAGCTCTAGCTCTTATAGTCTCTGAGATATAGGTGTTCAAAAAAGGGACAGACGGACAGACAGACGGACATGGCTATATCGACTCGGCTGTTGATGCTGATCAAGAATATATATACTTTATGGGGTCTGCCACGCCTCCTTCTGCCTGTTACGCACATTTGCACAAACGTAATAGACCCATTTGTACTTTTTTAAAGTACTGGGTCTAAAAATGGATTAGGAGTGACCTAAAGACAGTTTAAAATTTATTAAAGAATGTGGAAAAGGGCTGACGCAGCTCAATGAACGAAAGTATTTTATATTCAAATCCAAGTCCCATATCATAGATTAGATATAAATAACAGGATGATATGTGGATTTTTTTATTTTTATTGAATAATGTTAATATATGTTTAAGTATTTGTAATTTTGGAGCAAATCGAAAGTCGAATGGAATTTAAGAACACCCATTGAAGTTAAATTGTAAATTACGTTTTTTCCAGTGTAGAACAACATGAATAGATTACTATGGTACACATACAAGTGTACAATCACGGAAAATAGTGAAAAATGATACCAAAGACTTTCTAAAACGGCGTAGGAATTGTTTTTCATTCCTTTGTATGTACTTTACGATGGCCGGCAAAGGCGGGTGAGGTGGTTTACCAGAGGGTGGGTACAAGTGACAACTGTTTGTTTTATTTTTAGGTGCGCGTGCTGAAATCACTTTTTAAAGCTGTTTTTCGCCCGACGACAGTTGACGAGATATCACGCATTGAAGCGTGCGCACTTTTGCGTTTTCCATTCAGTCAACAGAGCAGAGCAACCAGCCAACAGAGCAACCAGCTAACAGACCAACCAGTCAACCAAGCACCAAGCCAACCAGGCAGACTGACAGTCAGCCAGAGCATTTATTTTATTTCAGCTCGTTCCGGCCTGTATATAAAACAATTTTAACATGCTGTTTGGTGTTGTTGTTGTTAGTTGTTGCCGTTGCCTGCTGCTTGTTTTTTACGCCAAGCAAATCCTTTTTATGTTAAATGTAAGCGAGACGCGCATCCTGGCACAGTCAAATAGAGAGGCAAAGCGAGTCGACTGGGAACGCGAATCGACCGGCAAACTGGGGGCACTTGGACAAGCAGATTTAAACCGTTAAGGTTTACCTGACACCAGACAGATGGACACATATACATACATACTTAAATACATATAAATGTATACTTACTTACGTATATGTGATTAAATAAAACGTTTTTGCACCGAGCAGGACATTGCCGCACTTTGCAAAATCACAAGCAGCAGCTGTGCAAAGGCATATGTATACTGAAAGTGAGACAGTGGTACAAGAGGGAGGTGAGACAGACTACACGCAGTTCACATTGATTTCAAAAGACTCTGTAGAAAAATGCACACAAAAGCTCTTCCCGGCAAAAAGCTTTAAATTATATACAAAAAAAAATAAAAATAAAGAGCAAACGAAAGGCAAACAAGCAAAAAGTGTTGACTAATGAAACCGAAGTGTGGATACACTAAAAATCAAATAAAAACAACATACATATAACCGTTATAATGACCTGTTAATCATTTTTCTAATTTTTAAGAACTTTTATAATACATATTTAAATTTAAGTACTTCAAACGCATGATTAACTCGGTATACTCGAAATTAAGGTATGCAAAATCTCTCTCGCTAGTGTGTCGTTTTGGCAGTTCAAAGGCAGAAATACTTGTAAGTTAGATAAAATGTTTTTGCATTCATAAGATATGACAGATCTGTGCATTTTGTTTACATCCAGAAAACGACGACATCTAAGCGAAAATAGAAAGCATTAAGAAATTGCACAGCAATTGAAAATTGTCATTTTAAGTAAAAGAGAGGCGACACCCATAAGAGGCAAAGGAATGTGGGGCGCGGCATGGTATACATACATACATTTAATTAAAATTGAGTGCAGCTTTGAACTCGACCATTTTAACTTCCCAGACACCAAAATGAATGCACATCAGGCATATCATCTGACGGACAGATAGATACCGCAACTCGCAGCTCACAGTTCTTAGCTCGACATTGATTTATGTGGCGGACATAATGAAAAGCCCAATGTTGGAGCACCGGCCAGCTGGTACCATTGGGGAAACGTTAAGCTAGGTTGGTTACACCCCAGGTAGCTATAGATTTTGCAAGTTAAGTTCGATTAAGCTAAGCGAAAATAAATTACACAATATTACGGCTAAATGGCCGATAAAGTGTGCGACGCAGTTATGCTGCAAGCACCAATCAATTTGTATCAAGAGCGAAAAGGATACGAAACACACACACATTTATAATAAGCTTCCTGAGGGAGAACGTGAAAAGTTTCGAGAAGTAATCAATCATCAATTACGATTAAATCCATCAGGAATTATGCGTTAAATTGATTGAAAGTCAGTTCGCACATATTAGCCAGGCGTCAGAACGCCCTTAATCATGGCATAAAATCATTCCGCAGCATAAAATCAATAGAACTGTTGCAGGCCCTCCAACTCTTACCTTAACTACAACCCAGCTTCGCTCAGTTCGGGTGGCAGTTTTAGTATTAGCTGTTACTCTCAGTCAAAGTCAGTCATTGTGCAATGTGCCAACCTGAACTTAAATTACGCGACACAGCTCAATTGATGGCTAAATAGGAAATCCGGTTGCCTTGGGCTGCGACAGCGGGATTTGATATTTATGCCATAGTCGAGAAACACAAATATATATCTGAAGCGCTCTGAAATTGCAAAAAGAGCAATAAAGAAAGCAACATAAATCGCATTTTTCTCGATTCCTCAATCGGCCTTCTCGTCTTTATATTCTTTGGTCTGCCTTCGGGCTCGTCTTTTGCAACTCGTCCAGCTTCAATTGACTGCAATAACTCTAAAAATAGTGTAAAGTGCAAGTGCGAAAGCTGCTGCTGTCCGTCTAGCATAATCCCCTACTTTCCTCCCCCAACTATTTCCCTCAGTTTCACAGACTGGCAAGTAATTTATTTATCAAGTTTCAAGCTGTAACTTGAAAACTCAATACCAGCACAAAATTGAACGCAATACCAGGCAGGCCCTAAGATAACAGAACTTTCAGTTACGTCGTGGAAAATAAGTAAGCACAAATGCGACCCGATGCTCTAACTTTTATCAAGACGAGTTCCTTGAAAAGGTGTAAAAAGTACAGAACCGCTTTTAAAGCTTATCAGTCTGTAACCAGTCTAAAAGTTAACTGAACAACTTGATGCTAGATTTTAACCGAATATTATCACTTGCTTTTAAGAAAACGATTGAAGGTTATGTAATATCTCTTACCTTTAGATAGGAAAAACACACAGACAGGCATGTCTATATCGACTTGCCTGTTGATTTTAGTCAAGAATATATTTTACAATTAATGCGGTCTGCTACGCCTCCTTCTACCTAACTCTTAACAGACCCTTTTTAGACCCAGTACTTTAAAAAAGTACAAATGGGTCTATTAAGTTTGTGCAAAAAAAATGTGCGTAACAGGCAGAAGGAGGCGTGGCAGACCCCATAAAGTATATATATTCTTGATCAGCATCAACAGCCGAGTCGATATAGCCAAGTCCGTCTGTCGGTCTGTCTGTCTGTCTGTCTGTCTGTCCGATTTTTGAGTTCCTAGATCTCAGAGACTATAAGAGCTAGAGACACCAAATTTGGCATGTAGGTTCATCTATATCTTGCATTGATCAAGTTTGTTTTAGATATTTGCCACGCCCCCTACGCCCCTAGAAATTGAAAAAAAAAATTTTAAAGACGAATTACAAGAGAACCTTTAAGACTAGCACCTTGATTTTTGGATGATAAACGCGGAAGTTATTCAACTAACAATGTTACGGGCAAAAGGAAGAAGAAGAGACGCCAGCGACCTCTATGCTTATGAAGTGGCGCCATCTATTGAATGGTACGCAAATTGAAGAGCAATCTTGTGAACGCTTTGCACTCAAATAGTACTGGGTCTCCTATTGTCGAGCTTGCTCCACTGTAGCTTAGTGCATTTTTTGAACACCTATAAGTCAGAGACTATAAGAGCTAGAGACACCAAATCTGGCATGTAGGTTCGTCTATATCTTGCATTGATAAAATTTGTTTTAGAATTTTGCCACGGCCCCCTCCGCCCACGTAAATTTGAAACAAAATTTTAAAGTCGAATTACGCAAGCACCTTTTATGCTAGCGATATGATTTTCGGCGTACATGATAAACTTTATAGTTTAATCCTGTCCTGAAAATTTTATCCGGATCGAATAATAAACGGATAGTATACGGCTGTTCGAAATTTCGAAAATATGAACACCTAGATCTGAGAGACTATAAGAGCTAGAGACACCAAATTTGGTATGTAGGTTCATATTTATCTCCCATTGATCAATGTTGTTCTAGATTTTCGCCACACCTCTATCCGCCTCCGGAAATTGAAATATAAAATTTCGAAGTCGAATTACAAGAGCCCCTTTAATGTTAGCCCATTGACTTTTGGTACATAAAATATATACACTATGGTCCAAACCTGTCCAGAAAATTTCATTCCAATCGGATGATAAACGCGGAAGTCATTCAACTAACAATGTTACGGGCAACAGGAAGAAGAGACGCTAGCGACCTCTGTGTTTAATAACTTCGTAGTGGCGCCATCTATTGTATGGTACGCAACATTGAATAACAATCTATAGTGAACTCTTTGCACTCAAAAAGTACTGGGTCTCCTACTGTCCAGCTTGCTCCACTGTAGCTTACTGCATTTGTATACCCTTGCATAGGGTATTATATTTTTGTCACGAAATGTGTAACGCATTGAAGGAAGCCTCACAGACCCCATAAAGTATATATATTCTTGATCAGGGCGACGAGCTAAGTCGATACAGCCATGTCCGTCTGTCCGTCTGTCTGTCCGTCTGTCTGTCCGTCTGTCCGTCTGTTTCTATGCAAACTAGTCTCTCAGTTTTGAAGCTATCTTGATGAAACTTGGTACAGGTCCGTCTTTTTGGTGCACGCAGTACATATGTCGAAACCGGCCGGATCGGATAACTATATCATAGTGCTGCCATAGGAACGATCGGTTGGAAATAAACATTTAGTATGAAAAACTTTTTTGTTTCTCAAGATATCTCAACCAAATATACACATTGTGTGTTTGACTAAGTTCCAAACGGGCTGACCAAATTTGGTGTAAATCGGACTACTATATCATATAGCTGCCATAGGAACGATCGGTTCGAAAACAACATTTAGTATGAAAAACTTTTTTGTTTCTCAAAATATCTCAACCAAATATACACATTGTGTGTTTGACTAAGTTTTAAACAGGCTGACCAAATTTGGTGTAAATCGGACTACTATATCATATAGCTGCCATAGGAACGATCGGTTCAAAATCAACATTTAACAAATTTTGTAAAAAATCTGACGGCTTACAAAGGGCACTGCAAGGGTATCCAAACTTTGGCGCGCCAAAGTTAGCTTGCGCTATATTTTACTTTCTCTACGTCACAGATCATGTGTTTATTCTGAATTTAAGTAACTAATTGATGTTAACTCCAACAGAACGCGTGTTTTGGGATGACAGTTACGTAACATAGTTGCCTCTCGGATCCTCTCGGATAACCTAATAAATTTTATTTAAAATAAAAAATAAAATAATTTAGATTAAATTAATATAACAAACAGTGAAAAAGAACATGTTATATCTTTAATAAAAATATTATAGTTTAAAGTTATCGCCAAGTGCACACAACAAGTGTGCGTGCATACATTTTGCTTTGATGTCATATGAAGCTGGGCATAACCACAAAATGCAATTTAGCAGCGATTATGCGAGTGAGCTGTGGCAATATCCGGACAAGAAGTCATAGCTCAAGCGTAAAACCGACAAGGACACATTGAAACAAAGAATCAGCCACACCCACATATGCGGCCTGCTTTGAGCGTTGCAAACAAATTACAAAAAATATATACAGAAGATCGAGCCCACGTTGCAGAGACTCAACCACTTGCCTTTTGTCACTTTGTCACAGCACATGTTTGCAAAGAACCGCAGAAATGTGCCAATCAAACACGCTTGCAGTGAGTATAGATTTTTGTTGTTGTGTCCATTCAGTGTCATCCATTCATTCAGTCATTTATTCATGTAGAGCAGGCAAGCTAACTTCTGTTATGAATGCAAAATACAAACAATCTAATCGAAAGCAGCAAATTGAATATAAATAATTGATGCGTATTCGTTCAGCAATGCAAGAAGAAGAACAACAACAACAACAAGAGCAACGTGTAGTCTTAACCAAAAGGGTGTCAACATCACTGTGGCAACACAGTACATGTATACTATACATACATGCTGATTGATTGGTTTGCCCTTTTGTTGCTGCAGCAAATCTATTGAGTTTGCCACAATTGCAATTTCAAGGTTGATGTAATCGTAGTTGTTGTTGTTGTTATTGCTACTGCTATTTCTCCTGTTGCTGTGTCGTTGTTCAGCGCAATATAAAAAGGCATAGCACACTTTTGAGAGCAGAGGCTCAATTAAAATTGTACGCCCATTTGCACTTACAGCACATGCCTGGATGATGTGTATGTGTGTATGCGGGTGGTGTGTGTGTGTTTACTTATGTTTATGTGTATATGGGGGAGTGTATGTGTTCAATTTTAGCACTTAACAAGCTGTTTTTGTTGCCAGGCGGCTGCTAGGCACAAGTTGAGCTGCAGTTTTTGTTGAACAACTTAGAGCGATCAAGTGCCACAGCTCAGGGCCATATGCAAGTGGATGTGTGTGTGTATGTGTGAGTGTAAAGTAGATTTAATGAAGCGGAACCTATTGCATAATTGAGTAAGTTCTGCCATTGCGACCTTACGAAGGCCCAAAAGGCAGCTAAATTAAGTTGCAAACACTTAAGGCTTTAAGAATGATTCGAATTTAGATGGCTTTAAATGCATCAATAATTCGACTTAAAGTTTGAAACATGGTATTATTTATAAATAAAACATTCTGACAAAAGTGTCTTCAACTTTCAATTTATGTATATGTTATCTCAGCGAGTTTGTGTGCGTGAGAATATTTGGTTGTATGTATGGCGCACCCGCCTTTGCAATTTATTTTTTATTAGCACTTTTGCTGCCGCTTTTCACGCAAAAAACAAACAATATCAACATGCAAAATATGTTGCATATTTCACAGGGTGCCAAGAACAATTGTAAAACCAACAGCAACACAAACACCAGCGGCAACAGCAGCAGCAGCAACAACAACAACAACGTCATTGCAATGGCAATAACTAAAAGGCGCAACATGAAATATGCAACAAAAGAGCGTAAAGCATAAAAATAAATTGAAAAACAGCCAACGCAAAAAGAAAATAAACCAGGAAAAATGAAGTAAAAAATATACTCGGTTAACAAATTGCTACAGATATTAGAAGCGAAGTCTAATGCAGCTGCAACAGCAACCCAACAGACAGATAGACAGACAGAAAATGGCCATATATTATATTTTTGACAACGAATTAAACAAAGTCCAACTGGATATGGGGTATGTATGTGTGAGATGAAATAGAGAATGTCAAGTTCTTTCTGCTTACAGCAAAAGCAATGAGGTGCAACATACCCAACAAAACCAGATATTGTCTGCTCACAGTACAGATTACTCGGCTCATAGATGGTTTGATATATTTTAAGACTATAAAAAACTAAACTGTATCCGAAAGTATCGTATATCACTTTTTATCGAGATTTTGAGATTTTTATGCCAAACTTTTAGAAAATTTATGTCTCACAATCCTAAATAAAGCTAAATTCTATAGCTAAAATCCTTATAGATTCGCCAAAAATCAACTGTATATTGTGACAATTTATATCAAGGCTGCAAACCTTAAAAATGGCCGACCTCCACAAATTTTAAACTTTAAAGGCTGTTGAACTTTCCGAATAATCAAAACATATTCTGTGGTGGCTAATTTTGATTACGAAACTAGGGCTTACATAGTATTATGTATTTATTAAGTAAGCGAACGTTTAAAAATTAAAATAAAAATAATGGAAAGTGCATTTTTATATATATGTATGTGTATTAATCTAAACAAAAATATGATTATATTCATAACATATATATTTAACTTTATTTTTAAAGAAAAGATAAGTCTTCATTTAATATTTATTTTATTTCAAAATGTCTATTTAATAGATTTCTGATGTGCTTAATATGATTATATTCATAACATATGTATTTAACTTAAAGAATAGTTAAGTCTTCATTTAATATTTATTTTATTTCAAAATGTTCATTTAATAGATTTCTGATGTGCTTGTATTTTAGTTATATTTAAATTTTTAATTTAATTTAAATTATTTAAAGCAGAAGTAAAAGACACAGCTTCGCTTAGGCAATTACTAACAGTTGAATTGAACAGTACTTTTTCGATATTTTCTACTTTTGAGGCACGGCAAATTCGTTATCGCAGAAAATACATATAAGAGCTAGAGACACCAATCTTGGTATGCAGGCTTATCTATTATGTCTTGCAATGATGAAGTTTGTTTTTGAATTTTGACTCGCCCCTCCCTTTGTCCGCATAAATCGAAAATCAAAAATTTCTAATTACAAGAGCACCTTTTATGCCAGCACAAATTTATTAGACCCTTTTGCACTTTAAAAAAAAAACAGGGTCTAAAAATACTTTATATATATTTTCAAGTCTGAAATACTGTACAAAAAAATCTATTTTTTAATGAAAACTACCGTTTTAGATTTATTTGTGGGTCATTTCTATTTTCTCGAGTGGCAGCCGTGCTTGCACCACTATTATCCCTTTGCAACTAAGTATTCGATTTTTACAACCATTTGCTCGTTTGCATAAGTACAGGGTATCCTACTAAAATAATGTTTAGATCATTTTCGACTTTAAAAATTAACAGTATTTATGTGTATTTATTTTTGAAAGAATGTAGTCACCCTCCTCATAGTGCAACACTTTATTACAGGGTATGTATAAGAAGCATCGATTTTGTCTATAACCGAAAAGAAAATGTTGATGATGTGCAACAGCGAAAGAAACTATTAGTTTCTATACATATATGTATGTAAGTATGTGTGTTTATATTGGGGCGAAGCGTGTTTCAATAAGGACAGGGTGCACTGCGGGCGCTTTTATATCTCCGGCTGCATCTTTGGCTAGGACAATTTAAAAAATTCAATTTTGTTGAACATCGAACCGGTTTACTATATGTGTGTGTATGTCTTTGAGTGTCTGTAAGTTCTCTAATATAAAAGATGCAACTACGAAAATTGCCCTTTCATAGCGTTTGTCCTGTTTGTCTTTCCCTGTACAACCTTTAGAACAGATCAGGCGACAGCATTAAACAAAATAAACCTAAGAAAATATATAAAGTATTTGTTGTGCCTATAGAAAAGTGGTATAGCTACGCGCAGTGTAGGTGAGCCCAACTCCAGCACATCTTTAAATTGATAAAACGTGAAAAATTGCTGGCACCCAGAAAGAAATACAGTTAAATTGTAGTCTTAACCAAGGGCGATGTGTTGCAAATGTGTTGTTCAGAGTCAGATTTTCTCTCCAGTGAACTGCAATAAAACTTTCTTCTTTAATACTAAAACTACACAGACGGACAAAATTACAAAAACTGAATTCAATTTGTGCTCTTGCTACCAAAATCTAATCCGCTTGCAGTCAAAGTCTGATCTCATCTCAACCAATCTTAAAGCAGTCTTTGAGAGACAGTTAATAAGAGTGCAAATATTTTTTAGTGATCAACTATCCTAAATCTAGACCGTTTGCAATCAGTCAAATTCACGTTGCTCCTTAACTAGACCTTTAACTATTGTCTTCTTTTAAAAGTTGCCATATAACTTGTCCTAAAACTAGTTTTTCAGATACTAGGTAGCTTTAACTAAATCAACTACAATAACTACAATAAACACCAAAAATCGGTTTGTACAAATAACTGTGTACCACATACATCTACATGTATGTGCATATGCGAACTCATATGCAAATATGTATGTAGATAGCATGGACACGCGCCAAAAGTGCGAATTTTCTATGTATCCGTTAATTCTCAACTGTTTCAGGTGGACTTTTAAAAATTGTCTACGAATTTTGCACAAAAAATTAATGCAACATTAAACTATACCCTGTTCATAAAAAAAAGCAAAAGGTTCTATTTAGTTTGTGCAAAAAAGAAGGAGGCATAGGAGACCCCATAAAATATATATATTCTTGATCAGCGTCAACAGCCGAGTCGATATAGCAAAGTCTGTCTATCTGTCCTGCAGTACGTCCGTCTGTCTTTCCGTCTGTCTCTATTTTGCACACCTAGATCTCAGAGTCTATAAGAACTAGAGACACCAAATTTGGCATGTACGTTTATAGTATATGTCTTGCGTTGATAAAGTTTGTTTTAGAAATTTGTCACGCCCCTTCTTCCACCGAAAATTGAATGCAAATTTAAAAGATTTACAAGAGAGCTTTTAATGCTAGCGATATGATATTTGGCACACACAATAAACTCTATAATCCGAGCCTGTCCTAAACATTTCATCCTGATCGGACAAATATGAACACCAAGATCTCAGAGACTATAAAAGCTATAGACACCAAACTTGGTGTGTAGACTCGTCTATATCGGGTCCAGATCAAAATTATTACAAGACCACCTTTAATGATAGGGCCTTGATATACTTAATATACTTATAACAATCTTATTAAAACTTTTGTACCTTTTTAAAGTACAAGGTCTAAAAAATAAATTGCTATCTCCTTGATTAATGGTACATGTCTACATTATGGTTCAAACCTGTCCAGAAAATTTCATTCGAATTGGATGATAAACGCGGAAGTTATTCAACTAACAATGTTACGGGCAAAAGGAAGAAGAGACGCTAGCGACCTCTGTGCTTATTAACTTATCTTCGTAGTGGCGCCATCTATTGTATGGTTCGCAACATTGAAAAACAATCTATAGTGAACGCTTTGCCCTCAAAAAGTATTGGGTCTCCTACTGTCGTGCTCCACTGTAGCTGACTGCATTTCTTAATTTAATTTGAGTATTACTTTTTCTCTGGGTGTATATATGAGTAAAGTAGAGTTGGAAACCGCATTGAAAGCATATAACACATAAACATCCAGAATCGAATCCTCAAACACATATGCACTAGGAAAGAAGGAGAGACAGAGAGACAGACATAAGTAGAAAGGACGAGCATTGATTGCAAAGGATGCGCAGCTTTGGCTCCGTGATGATTTCTAATCCGTAATATAAAATCTATACAATCAATTTGTGGACTGAAAGGGACCCCAACACATACACAATCGTACAACACGTGACATCGCATTATTATTTCCATCTCGAATACTCACAACAATAGTTGGCACACACAACAATCCCGTCGTTTCATATATGAAATTCAATTTTCTGCATAGATAAGTCTGATACATGGAAAACTGCAGCAACGAGTTCTCGCAATATGAAAGTCACCTTTGCCCACTGTAATACATCATTGTGTGCGCCTGTCATATCAAATGAAATGCAGAGTCATGTCGACACACAGCATAGGTTCAACATGCAGCCCACAGTTGCGAGGCAACAGAACGAACAGTACAAATAACGGAGTATTTTTGACATCAGCACCATGTCCTGGCTGTAATCTGCGTCCAGACACACATACAGACTGAAAAATGAGTATCTATGTGTGCGCGGTGGGTGGGTGTGTTGAAGTCTCGTCTATTACTGAGTCCAGCTAGCGGCTGATGTATGAGGCAGGTCTAGAGCGAGGCAATGGTTAGAAAAATGAGCTTACATAACGCCAACCATATGTCAGCGCATAAAATAAATAACAACATAAATTGCAGAAGACAAACAGTCTATGTACTGCCCCCGGGGCGTGGCCCATCTCTCCCCACCCTTTCATCCAACTGTCCAGAACTTGACCCTTGAACTCCAATTTGGCCTACGCTCGCCTTGTATTTTACATGATATATGCCGTAAAATGCACACATCATTTATACGTAAGTCAAGATAAGGAGCAAAAAAGAATGATTCTAAACAAATCGTTAGTTATTTTATGAAATTTAAGTACTTGCATTAAGTGCGACAGTTGGTAAAAATCTAACGATAAAGCGGGAGCTATAAAGGATTTACGAAGGAAAGAGAAGCGAAGGCGCAAGGATAATGTCAATATTAGGCGCCTGCATAATGTACAATAAATGGCAAAATAATACAAAAG
Organism: Drosophila neotestacea; assembly: GCA_035044365.1. NCBI lineage: Eukaryota > Metazoa > Arthropoda > Insecta > Diptera > Drosophilidae > Drosophila > Drosophila neotestacea. The sequence continues at coordinate 13,574 of JAWNMD010000718.1, forward strand.
CAATGCGGAGTTTGAAGGCAGGACAAAGGATAAATGATAAAGGATGAAGGCATGAGAAATCAATAGCTTCGAGCCAAAAATGGTCGAGCACAATGAGAAGCATATCCTTGCAAGAAAGGAACAGACATCACACAAAGAAGGACTCCCTATAAAGTGTGCGAAATATTTCGACATTAAGCCGGATGTCAAATAAAATATAAATTTGTCAGTTATGGCTTCTTCCTTCGTCCTTTAGTCCCTTTGTACATTGTGATTGTGCTTGTATTTATGTTTGTGTATTAAAAGTGGAAAACACAAAGCACATTTTTTACACAAATTAATCAGTTGTTACTGTCGCAGTATTTCACATTTTATGAAAATTAAAAAGCAAACGAAAAGTAAAAAAAAATGATTTTTGTTACATTTAAACAACATATCAAAATATGCGCTAATCATAAATTTAGAAAAAAGAGCAATAAATAAAATAAAATAATGACATTTTATTGCCCCACATCGATGTATTGTAGGACCCCGAAAAACGAGCGCAAAAGACGCAGGACTTTTGCTTCAGCTTTTAAAACATTCGAATGGCAAAAGTTATTTCTTTCGTTTTACTTTCGTTGTATAGCAGGAGAGCAGCTTTAATGATGCCGTCATAAATTATTAGATTGCTATTTTGTTTTTTATTGTTTCACCCGCGATTGAGCAGCGACTGGAATAAAAGGTTGGGTCGAAGCAGGTTGCCAACGAGCCTAAACGCAATTATTATTACTTTTAAAGCATTTTTTATGCGCTCTTACTTATTTCCTGGCCACACGATTCCGCTATTAACAATCCGAGTCAGCATAGCTTTCTCTCTTTCGCAGTTTAATATGATTTTTATGAATATTACATAGGCTCGAACCAACAACCAGTATGCTGTATGCCACGTGGCAGTTACCACTTGCCACTCGCAATCTTGCTGAGGCACCTGCAACTGAAGTTCGACCCAAAACGCCACCTGTGCGATTGCGAACTGTGCTGGCTCAGCATATTTTCTGGCCTTCACATCGACTGCTTTGGTCGTTTTGGACGAGGGAGGGCGGTTGGAAGATGTAGAGGGCGGAAATTGTTAAAACTGTAATTACTAAACGAATTTTAATGAGCTCATTAATTTGATAAAGGGATTTACACCGTGTTGCGGCCTTGAGCGCCAGCGCTGACGTCGCCATTCGTCGCTGCTCTGACCAAATGTTGTTGTTATGCGGTCGACAACGCCAACGGCTGGCCAAAACATCCACGCTTTCGGTGTGTCTCCTCAGTTGCCAATAATGAAATTTGGTTTAAGGCTTGCGGGATTTCGGGTGCATTAGTTAAAATTTGCTTCAAATAATTTTCAAGCTTTTTACCAGCTGTTGTTTAGTCATATTGTTCAGCTTGCCAATAGCGTTTTCCAGTCATTTTTCTGCCACAGTCCCAGCTTCATCGACGCGATAAAAAGCCCTCTACACAAACAAAGCCTGTCAGGATATGTGTGTCGACCATAAAAAAATTTCCGCAAAATTAAATAAAAGAAGCGTAAGAGATACTGTCCAGTGGCAGCAACAGGATGCAACTGGTCTGGCCGCACTGAATGCCACAGCTACAGATATGGTTTTACAGATAGGCCGGGCATAAACAACAAATAAACACATACGTATACACACACACTAGGCGATACACATGAAAGAAAAATTCGTCTGTAAACTGAGAATGATAGCACAACTGACATACACATTTACATTCAAGTGGCCTCCAGTCTCGAAATAGTCTGTTTTTTTTCCGCTCCTGTACTCCCAAAGTTCATCATGTGTTCGTCAGTCAGAAATAACAAAGAACAGCAACAACAAGGCTCAGCAATAAGAATGAAACATTGTTGCAGCTAGAAAATCAAATGTCAGCTAGTATTTCGGCAATTCAGCTCATTTTTGCCTTCCCCTAAGGGGGTGCTCTTTAATAAATTCACCAAAAATCTAATTGGATTTCATTGGAGGCTGAAGACAGTTTCGCACTTAAGCCACAAACTGTTGGGCCTCCAAGTTTAATTTTTATTTTTACTTATTTACTATTATTAGATACAATATATAATATTATGTCTAATATATCTATGGCGTCGGATATGTTATGGGAATGCTAGATAACATTTGTGGAAGGTATATGAAACAGCTAAAAACAAACAGCATTTAGAATTCAGCATTAATAGATATAAATGTAGTAATATTATGTAATTTATGCTGACAGTTTGCCCACTTTAAAAATGTATATAAGAGTGAAGAGCTTGAGTCAGAAATATCAAACTGTAATTTTAAAATAGTTGACATACAGATGTTATCAATTTTATAAAACAGAAGATATATATAATAAAACTCTTTGCTGCAGCGGAAACGGGTAAAGCTATCAGCTGCAATTTTCACACAACATAGCTGACATTTAACTATCATGCAATAAGATATTCCAACTGGAAGGGATCAATTGAGGGTCAAAGGTCAAAATTATTTAGTATTGCTTTGTTTTTTTGAGATATCTAAACCGAACTCGCAGTTTATGTACATATTTAGTACCATATGCTATATCCTGAAAATTTTGTCATTATATAGCTTCCATAGGAATAATCGGATGAAAATTTACCTTTAGTATAGAGAGCTTTGTTGTTTTTTTTAAACAACAACAGCTATCGAAACCAAACTCACAAATTATGTTTTTTTTAATATGTCTTACATTATCAGAAAATTTGGTCAAGATCGGACGACTATATCATATAGCTGCCATAGGAAAATTTTTGGATGCCAGTCAACGTTTAATATGAAGAGCTTTGTTGTTTTCTATGCTATCAAATTCACAGATTAGTTTCATCTCGGCAAATCTGACTTTTTTCTGCCGAATCTGACTTTCTTCTTCAAAGTCCATAATCCAATTGCAGCGAAAACTTTAAGACAGCGAGCAGTGAAAATATCATTATTTTAAGTCCAATACAGGGAAAAAAGCGGCTATTTACGTTTGCCACTTTCTATAGCTGAGAGAAGTGTTCCTTATTTTCACTCCACATTTCTTCCCAAGATTTCAGAGAGCGTAGCGAGCCATGGGTTGTCCAGCGAAGGGAGCATGAGACAAACCCACGAGTTATTAAATTAAAAATCCTTTGGTGTGCAACGAACGATATAAATACATTCAAGGGTTTCGTCTATAAATCGATTTGAGTTATATTAGAAACAACGGTTATATCTTCTATTCATTATCTCGGAAATGCTGGGTTTAAACCGATATAGATACATTAGGATATTAGCATCTCTAGTATCAGCTACAAATGTATCTTTTTATAACTCGCACTATTGTAGAATGTAAAAATGCATTAAGCTACAGAGAAGCAAGCTCGACAGTAGAAGATACTAAACTTATGGGAAAGAGCAAAAAGTGGTGAAATGCAAACCCAAACCCGAGTTCTAGAACTCGCCAATTTAAAAAATTTTTGAGTGCAACGCGTTCGCAAAAGATTGTTCTTTAACAGATGGCGCCACTACGATATCAGCTGACAATCACAGAGGTCACTAGCGCCTCTTCTTCTTCCTTTTACCCGACGCTGTGTAACATTGTTAGTTGAATAACTTCCAGGTACTTACATCATCCGATTGGAATAATATTTTCAGGACAGGTTCGGGCAATAGTGGATATTATATGTACCAAAAATAAAGAAGCTCTTTAAAATTTAAATTTTCTGGCATGGAGCGTAAGGAGGCGGGGCAAAAGTTCTAAAGCAACCTTGATCTGGGCAATTATAGATGAACCTACATACCAAGTTTGGTGTCTCTAGCTCTTATCGTCTTTGAGATATAGGTGTTCAAAAAAGGACAGACAGACAGACGGACAGACGGACTTGGCTATATCGACTCGGCTGTTGATGCTGATCAAGAATATATATACTTTATGGGGTCTGCCACGCCTCCTTCTGCCTGTTACGCACATTTTTTTGCACAAATTTAATAGACCCTTTTTGTACTTTCTTAAAGTACATGGTCTAACAACGATATTAAATAAATATTTAAATTTCATCTCGATTTGTATTAAAGCAATGATGGCGACATTTTCATACATATAAACAGACAAACAGCTTCGCATAATCAAATGCGTTGCGAGAAGAAGAATACGAGGACAATTCCTCCCAGCGGAGTCGTAAAACCATTTAAATTCATACAGCAAAAGATGCGAGTAGAAGATACTTTTATCTGGAAACCTAGGCTGCCCAGGACGACAATAGTGTGCAAATTGTTGACGCTGTTTACGCAAATGTTGCCCAAGAAAATAAGTAACATAAAAATAATGAAAATAAAATGAAAAACAACAAACTGAACTGGAAAAACGGAGAATAAAGAAATCTCTTTGCAACAATTGTCACCGTGTCGCAACATATAACTTCCGCACGCAATGCAGGTGTGTCAGAAACAGCACAAACAATAACAAAGAATATTAAAAGAAAAGAAACATAATAAAAAAAAACAATAAAGATAATATTTATACTGACAGTTGTTGTTTTGCGTTGTCTTGATGCCTTTGGCGATGTTTTTGCCATTCGTTAATGAATGAACTGAAAATTTGCAATTGCAAAAATGACTTCTGTAAAGGGAAAATAATTCATTCAGAAATATTGCAATTTAAAAAAGGAGTATTTGAGTGGATTATTTTTTCGGCTATTTAATGAGCATAATGTGTACCCGTGGAATCCAAAGAAGAAACAGACTTCACCTTAAGACTGTTGGCAAATGATGGAAAAGGATTTTAGAGAAAATTACGCAGCCAAATGTTGCCAAGGAGCCAAGTCAAACGATAAAATATTCAACAAGCGCCCAGCATTAGCAGCAACAACAATGAAAACATTAGTGACATTTGTTTGAATTAAAATGAAAACGTTGAAAATCTTTGTGACTTTGAAACCAACTCAATGGCAGCAGCTTGCTGTGGGCGTATCTTTGAATGTGTAAGTGACTTTGTATCTCTGTGTGCGTTTAAATAGAATTAACATTCGTCTTGCCAGCAGCAACAGCAGCAACAGCAAACTATACAACCCCACAACTCGAGAGAGAGAGAGAGTCCAGTGAACCTTTTGCTTACAACAAAAACATGACAGCAGATTTACTTGGCAGCTCATTCATTTTAGCCTGCGTGTCAGGATGCCTTCCCGTTTCTCCCTGAACCATTGCCTCTCTTGCCTTTCGCCTGAGCACGCACTGTCATTTCATTTGTATTCGAATCATTGTGTCCTGCTGAACATTCTTAATTAGGTTAAATCTACTGTGTCGCACAGTTCTCGCAAAGGGATACATATCCGGATACGAATACTCAACCAAACAGTTGCCTCTATACACAGTTCTATATGGATGTGTGATGGTGTAAGTGTTTCTGTTGTTGGTGTTTTTGTTGTTATATACATATGTATGTCGGTTGTGTTTCGGTTGTGCCATTCAGCATAATTTAGTAGCGACTCATATTTGCAATTTAAATCCCGGAAATGAAACAATTACAAAACTTTATCGGTTGCAATCAGAGTCGGCCTGAGAACGAACAAGGCACCCGCATCCTTGCTGACTGCAGCGGTATTCAGTCAAAGGACAACACTTAATAGCAACATGTGTCATGTGGACTGAGCTTAGGCAGAACAAAGGCCGTTTTGCTGTGTGTGACACAAGTGTGGCAATGGCTTTGAATATGAGTATGAGTATGGTATAGTCGAAACTAGTCAAAGAAAGGACACAAAAAAACAACAGAAAGCTGCCACAAACTGCTTTATACAATTTTGCTATTTTCTCTCTCCCCGAACCTGTTTTGTAAATGAACTGAAATTTAATTAAGCGTCTCTCCCTCACGCATATTTCATGTTGGCCAACAACAAACATTACGCTGTCCAAGCACACGTCTCATCATCATCACGCACCATGCTGTGCAACATCACGAACAACATTAGCATCAACACTAACGCAGGACTCCGAATTCCATTCCAACTCGGAACCATTGTGTAAACTTAACTTTTTACGAAAAGGCCAATATACTTTTTACCATAGCTTGTGCGTTGAAAAACTTTAACTTCAAATTCTGTGGAATGTTATAAAGCAAGCCACAAAAAGCGGCACTTGTGGCATAAACAGGCCGTGACTCACTCACAGTCAATGTCTCCCAGTCAACATACCATTTTGGCTGTCGTCGAGTCAGTCCCAATTTTTTTACTTTTACTTATTTTGGTTAAATTGAATTTCATATTTCATCGTGGGCAAGCTTGTGAGACAACGACAGCATTTTATAGGCGCAAGCCTGTGTTTGTATCTATGAGTTTACCCGAGAGCTTGTGAAGCCACTTGTCGGGCAAATATAATTTTATTCTTTTTTATATACATCCCATCTCATATTTCATGCATGCCTGTGACCAGAAATTCCCCACATACAAAAACACCCACACCCTTGTTGAATGTTGTACATTCGACTTGGCATATTTAAACTACTCTTGGCCATCTTATAGGGCACACGTGTAGAATTCGAATGACAGAAAGCTAGCAAAATTCGCTCTTAAATCGAATTAAAAACTCATTTTGTCTCAATTTTCTGTTATTGCTGTTGTTGGTGTCATGTCCTGTGATCCAGTTAAACGAAGTCAACGTACAGTCTGCAGCCTATAGACTGCCTGTCGGTTTATTATACCCTTGCAGAGGGTATTATATTTTTGTCACGAAATGTGTAACGCATTGAAGGAAGCCTCACAGACCCCATAAAGTATATATATTCTTGATCAGGGCGACGAGCTGAGTCGATATAGCCATGTCCGTCTGTCCGTCTGCCTGTCTGTTTCTATGCAAACTAGTCTCTCAGTTTTGAAGCTATCTTGATGAAACTTGGTACAGGTCCGTCTTTTTGCTGCACGCAGTACATATGTCGAAACCAGATCGGATAACTATATCATATAGCTGCCATAGGAACGATCGGTTGGAAATAAACATTTAGTATGACAAACTTTTTTGTTTCTCAAGATATCTCAACCAAATATACACATCGAGTGTTTGATTAAGTTTTAAACAGGCTGACTAAATTTGGTGTAAATCGGACTACTATATCATATAGCTGTCATAGTAATGATCTGTTCGAAAACAACATTTAGTATGAAAAACTTTTTTGTTTTTCATAATATCTTAACCAAATATACACATTATGTGTTTGACTAAGTTTTAAACAGGCTGACCAAATTTGGCCAAAGTTAGCTTGCGCTAGATTTTTTATTACTTTACTAGCAGAAAATCTGTTTTATTTGCTTGCTTTATTGTTGGCACGAGTAATTTAATGTGTATTGCATTTAAGCTAATATTTGAGTTCTTTGTTATTGTTGTTGTTCGTCATTTTCACTGCTGTTTTTGTATGGGTTTTACGAGCTTTTTATAGCTATTTCTAATGCTCAGGCAAGCGGCTGGTCACTTGGCCAATCCCCTGGAGTCCAACTGTTGGCATTGGTTGCGTTACCAATTTCATGACAACTTTACTGCACTAATTTTCAGCCATTAAAGCACTAGCTTCCCAGCAGACGTGGCGTATACGCAATGTGTTGTCCGTGGCAATATTTTCATTATTTGTGTAAAATAATTGTTTAGTTAAAGCGCTCGTAAAATACCTTATATGTATGTGTGCACCGCCACACACATACGCACACATTCGCACACAAATAACCTATATTAACTCTTTTAAGACATACATATTATTTATTAGTAACGCTTGACTGCCTTCTTTGTCTTCTTTTACCTTAGACAGTTCATTGGTTTTCTTAATTTCATGAGTTGATAATACGCACATCAAAGCAAAATTCAGAGAAATTTCAATCGAAAGTTGACAAAACAAAGCAATTTTGCGGCTTTAATCAAATATTTGCCTTCAAAGTAAACTTTAAACTGACCAAATGTTAGGCAAAGTTCTACTTTTGGGACTTTTACGAAGCCGCCAAACTAGTTGGACACTATTAAGGACCACAATTGTCGCACAGACTATGTATAATGCTTATTACCCAAGTAATTTACAATGTTGGACGTAGCTCTCAAAATGCGGCTGCTCTTTCATTTTGTTGCATGCAATTTGCAATCACCAACAGCAACGACGCACTTTCTGATGTTGCACATTAGAGCAAGTGTTGGAAACAGTGCAAATAAAGAAAGTGAGCCTTGTGATTGGCAGACTGGCATTCGGATGGGGTCTGAGGCATGCACTATGCAGCAGTCTGTGCTTGCAACACACACGCTAAATAGCTAACACGTTCAATCTTTCTAGCTCGCCCTATCTCTGTTACTCTGTGCATCATGTTGCCTATTATGAATTGTACAATTGTTGTCAACGCCAACGCGACTTGACTTTGCCGTTGTCCAACTGACTGCACTCACTGTGCTGACTGACTCTTTGACTGCCACTCAACGCAGTCACTGTGCGTTTATCTCTCTTGCGTTATTCCTTGCACTGTTTGTTCATTCGTTTGCTTCTCATCACCATCATGTTGATGATGATCATCATGTGCTTTGTTTGCCCCGATGACGTACGCTGTCTGTCCTGCTCTGTTTGCCGGCATTATCCGCCATTTTTCACCCACGCGCTTGGCTTGAAAGACCCCTCGTCATCATCATTGTTGCTGTGGCTGTTGCTGTTGTTGTTGTTGTTGCAGTTGCTGTTGCACTTCTTGTAAATGACTCTTCAACGTTTGTCGTATTTGTCTGGCAGCACTTTAAGTGCCAAATATTTTTACATTTGTTTACTGGTATTGCTGTCTCTGTTGTTTCTGTGTCTACTGTTGCTTCTCTTGCTGCTGAAGCTGACATCTGCCATTTTGCATGCAGTGCACACATTTTGACAAATGACACATGTTTTTTGCCTGGATTTTCTACCAGTGTCAAGTGCCTGCTATCCAAATTTATGACATGGCACTGGCACTAATTAGATCAAGTGCTCAAATCAGCGCCAGTCACAGCTAAAGTTAATCAAGTGAAAAAGAATTTAATTATGTGACCAGCACATCTACTACTTATAACGACACATTGACAATTTAATATTGATAGTATACTCAGTATACTATACTGACCATTGAAGAAGTATGGAAATAGATAAAAAGCAACAAAACCATTAGCTAGATGCAATAGATGGAAAGTGGGTTTCCCTGTTTGCATTCGTTATCAGCAATGGCAGTTGACTGACAGAAGCATCATCATATTCACCATCATCATCAGCATCATCAACGGTAGAGGCAGCTTTCTATTCGAATCAGATTTACATGTACCAGTTGCAGTTTCTATTGTGTTGTTTGACTCATGCACATTCATTCGATCCGCTTGCAGTTGGCTTGCATATATTAGTAACTGTCACAGAGTAGACACCTCCATTGATAGACAATCTCTGTAGTATCTGTGAGATTGTCTGTTTGATTGTCAGCATGCACAGAAGAAAATACTTAATGCTTATGAATATGCGCGTATATGAAGTGAATCATCTGAATGTCAGTCACCACATTGATTAAAGAGGCTGTCACTCAGGGGCTTCAGCTCCAATATCATTTGAGAATATAACTAAAATACTAAGCAATTATAACGTACACTTGCTCAAGTCCTTAAGGGACTCAATGATGATTGGCACAAAGCTTTTTATTGATTTCCAGTTAAGCGCTAAATATTTTCGACATCTCAACTCACCTCAGTTTAGTTCAGTTCAATTCATTTCATTATTCCTGAGCTGTCGGCAACAGTTTTGGTCAGTTTTGACATTCAAACCATTAAATAACACGCAAAGGTCGCAGTATACCTAATATTGATTATTTCCCCCGGCTAGACGCTCGGTAATAACACAAATACCAGCTGCGGCCCACTGCAAAAAGTTCAATAAAGGGTTCAAAAACAGCTGGAATATATGTGTGGCATCTCATGAATAAAAATACACGAGTAAATCGAATTTATTTAATTAAAATACATATTAAATATTTAAGTACTAGACCCGTTACTTATCAAATCAATTTTATTGAGTCTCAATTTAATGAAAACTGAATAGAAAATTTAATTTTAATAGAACGGAAAGAACTTAAAGTATGTATATTAAAATCATTTTAATAAAAAATATTGGTTTTTTAATAATAGCTAAAGTAGACAAATGATTTATCTTCTGAAGTTCAGTAGAGGCTCTTCTTTCGTCTTTTCGAGGGTTTCAAGTAGTGTCTATAGTCACAGAAATATTTTTTAAATTAAACTCTAGTTAAACAAGTTGTTAGCAATACATACGCCTCCTCCGAAGGCATAAACACGAGGCACATGATCGCATTAATCCAATGAAAGATACCAGCAATCAGTCCACATAAGGCAGACACATAGAACATATAGGTAAATTCGTTACCGCAATGATTCCACATGGCAAATAACAAGATGAGCGTTGCGATAACACAAAAAAGGCCGCTGATAAGGTTGAATGCAACAGCCTAAAAAGTAAGATAAGAATGTCGTCAAATTTGAAGGAGAAAAGGATATATACGCACAATGGGATCCAAGCCAACTGTGCACATGCACCCACGGAAAGTTGCTAAGACTAGGGTTTGAAGAGTAATGCCAGGTAGAAAATATATATAAAACCACACCGATATGCCATACTCGCCGCCCAGCACACAGTGCGTGTATACCAATTTAACCAGAAAGACGAGAGCAACTACTTCCAATACCTTTAGACAAGATTTACAGGGTATTAGTGATATGGGAAATGCCTTTATGTCAAACTTACCGCCGTAATAACTAAAAACAACCAATTTAGAATACGAAAAGGAAAAGTCATACTGAGAAATTTGTTGTCGTTGACATGATAAGCAAATCTATTTCGACCTATCAGTACCCCAAAAAAAAGTGTCCGCTGTAGTCTGTTGGCGAGTGCTTTCTTTGGGAATTGAGTAGCTAAAAAGGTTTTCTTGCTGACATTTTATTGCCTCGCAAGAGGAGCTCTCCTCGACCTAAAAATTATTGAACTCGTTTGTCAACTAAAAAGCTGTGGACCCGCACACATTTAACCTGTATCGCAATTCCTATTGCTAATTTCATTATTTGGGGAGTGCGACGATGATTTCATGCAATTTAAAGCCACATTTTTCAGTCGCCAGACATTTAGCATACTCGTAATTGTATTCGCTCTACAATGTGGTCCCTGTTCATAGGCACAGTTATTACTTCGCGGCCACCCTACATAGCAGGGCAACAGTTTAATGTCAACCTAGCCTACCTCCCCCAGTCCAATGCTCTTATAATAATTGCCTCTTGACACGGGACTCGGCAATGGGAGAGTTGGGCAGAGCGCGGATATTTTTGAGGAGAAGGTGGCCTAGCAAATGGTAACGTTTTATGGCGCTGATAAATGAAATTTCAAAACGAAGGCAAAGCAAAACAATGAAAAACATAGAGGCGAAAGTATAACGCTCCCACTTTCTTTTACCATTGGATATATTTCTCGCAATGTCTTTGCCTCTCAGTAATTGTTTTTCATACTTACGTGTAGATTTCTTATTTTATTAATAAACTGATCGATATTGGTGAGACCTTTTTTTTTGCTGGTAAAGCGCTTAAAGGATTTGATACACATGTAAAGCCTCGGCTATACGATTAGGCCACACGAAAGACCGCCGATTTAAAATTTTTGGCAAATTTATAAGACTTTTAAAGCAGAACCTTTTTGAACCAACGCCTGGTGCACTACGAACTTAAGGGAAGCATGTAAGTTCATTCCCAAGTGCATTTAAATGGAAAAACAAGATGAAATTTGCAAAACATAAAAAGTTGCATTTGGCTTGTTAAAACAACAACGGAAATGTAGGCTATGATTTGCTTACTTTACGGGACATTGCCAGGACATTTGCTCACGAAAGTACTGAAATATGTACAAGCTGTGCGTTTGTGCATTTCTGCGGGTATGTGCCCACATACACTGACAGGTCACAGTGTGGTGTTGCTGGTGTTGCGTGTGAGTTAAGAGCCAACATAAATCAAATACATGTAAAATTTTGTACTTTCCGCACACATATCCTGTGCAAGGGCATTGGGCCAAGAGCGCTCTTAGAAGAGGGATAGGGACTATCCATGATCCTTGTTCCTCCTTGTGTAAGTCAGTGTACTGTGTTTTGTGCACATCCGTTAACTTTGTCATTTTTGCTCATTTCCTTCCGGCTTGGGTAAGAAAACTGCAACAAAAGCAATGACAACAACAACGACAACAACGAGAAGAGTCAAACAAGAGCCACTGACAAGTCCTAAGAAAGCAAACAACAACAGATGAACGCAAGAAACAAAAACAAAATGCACAGCGGGAAATGGCAATAAGCTGACGGCATAACTTTTTCTGCCATCAAGCTACACACACACACACACCACACAATGATACACTTACGGATTTTGCATGAAATTACTTAGCCACTCGAAAAGTCTAAGGTCTCGGAATAAACTTGGCGATGGAATTTAATTATTTTGCAGTTAAGCTCAAATTTTTTTGCACATTACATAATATGTGATATACAATGGTTTGTTGACTTGAATGTTGCAATATAATGTTACTGACTTGGCAAACAAGAACATGTGCCAAAATATCAACATTGCAGACTCTTCGCTAGCATTTATTGTGACGCATTCTGCGATTACTTGATGCAAGACACAGAAAGTAATAGCTTTTAATAAGTAATGCCCGACTATTTAGTACCCTATACAAGTAAATTACGATTCGCACTATAGTTTTAACACTACACTTCCCGCCAAAATAACTTAAGCGACATTCTCTCAAAATGCAAAAATATGTAGTTAAAAGCCAAGCACATGACATTGGTCATATTTCACCTAATAAGGGCGACAAGGAAGTTGAAAATTGTAGTAAATTGTAAATCATACTTGAAATCAAAACCACTATTATACCCTTGCAGAGGGTATTATAATTTTGTCACGAAGTTTGTAACGCATTGAAGTAGGCCTCACAGACCCCATAAAGGGCTCAGGGCGACGAGCTGAGTCGACATGTCCGTCTGTCCGTCTGTCTGTCTGTTTCTATGCAAACCAGTCTCTCAGTTTTGAAGCCATCTCGATGAAACTTTGTACCGGTCTGTCTTTTTGCTGCACGCAGTACATATGTCGGAGCCGGCCGAATCGGATCACTATATCATATAGCTGTCATAGGAACGATCGGCTCGAAATCAATATTTAGTATGAAAATCTTTTTATTCACAGATTGCGTGTTTGACACCCTTACCACATCGGACAACTAAATCACATAGTTGATATAGGAACGATCGGTTCGAAATCAACATTAAGTATGAACAACTTTTTTGTTTCTTAAAATTTCTTAATTCACAGATTGTGTATTTGGTATATCTGGTATCGGACTACTATTTCATATATGTAGGTGCCATAGGAACGATCGGCTCAAAATCCACATGTAACAAATTTTGTAAAAAAAAAATATAGCGTAAGCTAACTTTGGCGCGCCAAAGTTTGGATACCCTTGCAGTGTCCAGTGTAAGTCGTCAGATTTTTTACAAAATTTGTTAAATGTTGATTTCGAACCGATCGTTCCTATGGCAGCTTTATGATAAAGTAGTCCGATTTGCGGCAAATTTGGTCAGCCTGTTTAAAACTTAATTAAACACACAATGTGTATATTTGCTGAGACATTTTAAGAAACAAAACAGTTTTTCATACAAAATGTTGTTTTCGTTGTTGTTGTTGTTGGCAGCTATATGATATAGTTATCCGATCCGGCCGGTTCCGACATATGTACTGCGTGCAGCAAAAAGACGGATGTGTACCAGGTTTCATCAAGATAGCTTCAAAACTGAGAGACTAGTTTGCATAGAAACAGACGGACAGACGGACATAGCTATATCGACACAGCTCGTCGCCCTGATTAAGAATATATATACTTTATGGGGTCTGTGAGGCTTCCTTCAATGCGTTACACATTTCGTGACAAAATTATAATACCCTCTGCAAGGGTATAAATATAAAAGCTGTACAAATTTACAGCCCTTTACTACATCGGAATACTTAACCTTTTTTGATAATTCACCTTGCCCTGTACTAAGTAATAGAACTATTTTAATATTATAAGCTTTAAAATAAATGAGTTTTCTATGTGCCGTTGAAATAAGTTCTGATAAAACCTCTTTTTCCTGCTTTTTGCAAATCACAGAATAATTATATCAAAGAGAATCATATAAAAAGTTGCCAGGTATTTATTTTAAAACCGTTTATGCTATTGAGAAGTTACTCAGGATTTAGCTTAAGCTTCAGCATTACGCGATTGCCAAGTTAAACATGCAGCACAATCAAAGGCAAAGCCACATGCAACTAATTAACATGGCTTGTTGAACTTTTTCAAAAACCAATTAAATTCCTAAAAGCATCACACACACACACACTCAAGTTCTCTCACACATTCACATGCATATAGCTGAACATTAACTTGGTAATGAAATCTGAAATATTTAAGTATCTACATATGTGTGGCCTTTGAACTCAAACTTCGCTTCTAAAAAGTTTAAAAAAACACACCAATAATTATAATAAGTAATATGCTCATATGAGTGTGTAGGCTCAACAACCGCGACTAGCTTTGTCATGTGAAATTAATTTAAAAATAACACATATATAAAACAGAACACAACGCAAACTAACTTTGGTGGGCAAAAGTTTTGGATACTCTTGCAGTGGCCTATGTAAGCCGTCAGATCTTTTACAAAATTTGTCAAATGTTGATTTCAAACCGATCGTTTCTATGGCAGCTATATGTTATTGAAGTCCGATTTTAACCAAATTTTGTAAGGATGTATGCAACTGTATGAAAAACACAATTTGTAAGTTTGTTTGAGATATCTTGAGAAACCAAAAAGTTTTTCATACTTAATGTTGATTTAAACCCGATCGTTCCTATGGCAGCTATATGATATAGTGATCCGATCCGACCGGTTCTGACATATGTACTGCGTGCAGCAGAAAAAAGTTTGGATAGAAACAGACAGACAGACAGACAGACAGACAGACCGACAGACAGACGGACATGGCTATATGCACTCAGTGAGTCGCCCTGGTCAAGAATATATATACTTTATGGGGTCTGTGAGGCTTCCTTCAATGCGTTACACATTTCGTGACAAAATTATAATACCCTCTGCAAGGGTATACAAATTATTAACGGCATATTAAACTTTAAAAAAAGGTCTATCAGAGCTGAAAGACATTAAAAAAAGCAAACTTTTAGCAAGGTAAAAATTATACAGAAGGTGGACAAAAAGGTATTTTTACAAGCTGGAAAGTGGCGGCATTTGTCAAACAAACAGACCAACAAGAGTCACATGCGAGGGCAGCTCAAGAACTAACTATCAGATAAATATCATTGCATGTCTCCTAAGCAGTGCAGAAATATCCTCCTCCTGGAAAACCAGTATCTAGCTTATAATAATAAAATCAGCAATTTTCTTTGTGTCTTTCACCATTTGTCTCAACGAAAGCTTTATATTCTCGGCGACTTTGGCAGGACCACAAAATGGTAAAATAATCAATTTTCTCTTTAATTACATGGGAAGGGATATCTGCTGAAGTCATTGAGCTGCCCTTTTAAACTATAGACATAGAGAATGTAGTGTGGGGCATCTTTACCTATACAACTTTCATGTGCACTAGCCCTTTCCTGATATTTATCATGTTGGATGGAAGTTCAAGCGAATGCCTGACACGTTCCACATTAAATGTTGAGCTATGTAGCATAGTGTATAATGTTAAGTGTTGAAGTAAGTGACGGCCTTAAAGTGCAACCTGGTTGGATGCAACCCAACTGCAAATCATAAAAGATGAACATTTCTCATTGAGTGTACGCTAACTTAAGCTTGTGTTTGGGGTGTGTGTCTAAATGTGTTTACTTTGCAATTTTCATTTATTTGTTTAAAGTTTATGGGCAAACATTGCGCTCAGTTCTGTTAGTTGTTGATCTTAAGTTTTCTGCCAAAAGTTTTCACAACTAATCTTTTAATTAAGTGCTCGGCTTGTACCACAAACTTAAGTGGGGGATAGCAATGGGAAAGCTTTAACTACGTTAAACGTATACAAAACGGTAAAAAAATGTAATTTTATTAATGGAAAAATGTTGTGCTTAATTAGGAAAACAAGTAAAGAAACAATACAAATACAGCCAAAAAATAAATACGTAGGGTAAATAAAAAAACATAAAGAAAACTGAAGCTAATTGAACGCCAAACAGGCGAATAAAATGGCCAATGAAATGGAATCAGAAAATCAAAATAAGACATGGCAATGGGAAAGAAAGCAGTGAATCCTTCAAATGCTTTTTAAATAATAAACAAAATACTGCAGCTCTGTAAATCAGGTGAAATACTGCAAAAGCATCAAAGCTAAGTAAAGAGGACTTGCAAAAAAGTAGTCACAAATTGATAAAAGTACAAACTATTTAAGATGGTAATAGCAGAAATAAATGCTACTAACTATAATTGGCACAACGCAACTTACAAATAAAACAATAAAAACCTTATTTGCTGTCTCCTGCAAACTCTACTTATCAAAACGGTAGACCTTATTTTCAGAACACATACTTTCAAAAATGATCACTCAGCAGCTTATTGAGACTCTAGTATATGGAATAAATTCCATTTTTTAGACCCAGTTTTTTTAAAAAGTACAATTGGTTTTATTAAGTTTGTGCAAAAAAAAAATGTGCACAACAGGCAGAAGGAGGCGTGGCAGACCCCATAAAGTATACATATTCTTGATCATTAAAGAACAATCTATAATGAACGGTTTGCACTCAGCAAGTACTGGGTCTCCTACTGTCGAGCATGCTCCACTGTAGCTTACTGCATTTTTTTTATGATAATAATAAGCCCTTTCGGCCAAAATAACGTAAGCGTCAGTAACAAATTTTATTTTATTTTTATACCCTTGCAGAGGGTATTATATTTTTGTCACAAAATGTGTAACGCATTGAAGGAAGCCTCACAGACCCCATAAAGTATATATATTCTTGATCAGGGCGACGAGCTGAGTCCATGTATAGCCATGTCCGTCTGTCCGTCTGTCCGTCCGTTGCTATGCAAACTAGTCTCTCAGTTTTGAAGCTATCTTGATGAATCTTGGTACAGGTCCGTCTTTTTGGGGCACGCAGTACATGTGCCGAAACCGGCCGGATCGGATTACTATATCATATAGCTACCATAGGAACGATCG
>JAWNMD010000719.1:0-47394 GCA_035044365.1 Drosophila neotestacea
AATCGGACTACCATATCATATAGCTGCCATAGGAGCGATCGGTTCGAAACCAACATTTAGTATGTATAACACATTTTGTAAAAAAACTGACGGCTCACACGAGGCACTGCAAGGGTATCCAAACTTTGGCGCGCCAAAGTTAGTTTGCGCTATATTTATACCCTTGCAGAAAGTATTTTATTTTTGTCACGAAATGTGTAACGCATTGAAGGAAGCCTCACAGACCCCATAAAGTATATATATTCTTGATCAGGGCGACGAGCTGAGTCGATATAGTCATGTCCGTCTGTCCGTCTGTCTGTCTGTCCGTCTGTTTCTATGCAAACTAGTCTCTCAGTTTTGAAGCTATCTTGATGAAACTTGGTACAGGTCCGTCTTTTTGCTGCACGCAGTACATATGTCGAAACCGGCCGGATCGGATAACTATATCATATAGCTGCCATAGGAACGATCGGTTGGAAATAAACATTTAGTATGAAAAACTTTTTTGTTTCTCAAGATATCTCAACCAAATATACACATTGTGTGTTTGATTAAGTTTTAAACAGGCTGACCAAATTTGGTGTAAATCGGATAACTATATCATATAGCTGTCATAGGAACGATCGGTTGGAAATAAACATTTAGTATGAAAAACTTTTTTGTTTCTCAAGATATCGCAACCAAATATACACATTGTGTGTTTGATTAAATTTTAAACAGGCTGACCAAATTTGGTGTAAATCGGACTACTATATCATATAGCTGCCATAGGAACGATCGGTTCGAAAACAACATTTAGTATGAAAAACTTTTTTGTTTCTCAAAATATCTCAATTAAATATACACATTGTGTGTTCGATTAAATTTTAAACAGGCTGACCAACTTTGGTGTAAGTCGGACTACTATATCATATAGCTGCAAAATATAAATGCAAAATAAATATTATAATACCTTCTGCAAGGGTATAATAAGAATACAATTAATAAAATATAAAAATACCGAAAATAAAAAACAAATTAATATTACTTTTTATTATTTTCTCTGTGTTCTTAAAAAATTAAGAAGTTTTATTCTTATACTTATATTTGTGGTCTTGAAATGTTCTTGAAATCGAGATGTGTTTTCTTGCTTCAAGAATTCAATGTTCTCAACGCATTTTTAGACCCGAGTACTTTGAAAAAGTACAAATGGGTCTATTACGTTTGTGCAAATGTGCGTAACTGGCAGAAGGAGGCGTGGCAGACCCCATAAAGTATAAATATTCTTGATCAGAATCAACAGCCGAGTCGTTATAGCCATGTCCGGCTGTCTGTCTGTCCCTTTTTGTGTCGCCTAAATCTCAGAGACTATAAGAGCTAGAGACACAAAATTTGGCATGTAGGTTCATCTATGTATATCTCCCATTGATCAAGTTTGATTTCGATTTTTGCCACGCCCCCTCCGCCCCGAAAATTAAATACAAAATTTGGTCGAATTACAAGAGCACTTTTAATGCTAGCGCCTTGATTTTTGTTACATATAATATACACTATGGTCCAAACTATGTCCAGAAAATTTCATTCCAATCGGATGATAAACGCGGAAGTTATTCAACTAACAATGTTACGGGCAAAAGGAAGAAGAAGAGACGCTAGCGACCCCTGTGTTTATTAACTTATCTTCGTAGTGCGCCATCTATTGAATGGAAGGGAACATTGGAGAACATCTATAGTGAAAGCTTTGCTCTCAAAATGTACTGGGTCTCCTACTGTCGAGCTTGCTCCACTGTAGCTTACTGCATTTTTTAGCTCAAAATTCATAGTTCTAAGACCAAAATCTTGATTTTAGAATCTTTTTTTATCAGTGAAGATATTTATTCGACAAGGGAGTCATAAATTTTAACAAAAAACATCTTTAGCTTAATATAAAAGCTTGTTACTAATAGAAGAGTAGTTGAATAGAGTAATACCTTAAACGACGCCCAATTAATTCCTCTAGCTATCAAATTTTGATATTATAAAGTAGAATTTTTTAGCTTCCCTTGAATACATAATCAAATAATTGTAAGAAATGAATCAGAAAAATCACGTATATACATATATATGTATATGTAAGGACATTAGAACACATACACACACGCACAAAACATTAGCGTTACTATATCGAGCCTTATTTGCGAAAATAACGTAAGCGCCAAAACCCAACTTTTCAGGAGAGTTCTTTTTATGCTTATATGTGCACAGACTAGCATACAAATTGGCATAATAAACAGTTAATTTTTTGCAGATCTATAAGGATTTAAGCTATAATATTTTAACAGATGATGTGTTTTGGAAAGTTGAACCATTTTGCATTAAAAACTCAATTTCGGAAAAATAGCGCTTAAGTTATTTTCACAAATAAGGCTCGATATGGAATAATTGTCTTCGAATATCTTTCGTGTTTATTATCCGATTGCAATCAAACTGTCGAACGGTCCGGACCCGTCTAATCATCAAATGTGCCAAATCTCAAGTATGTAGCTGTAAAATTGCTTTAGTTTTTTTCGATTTGTGTGCAAATATAAGAAGTCTTCGTACCAAATTTGGTGTCCCTAGGTCTTATCATCTCTGAGATCCTTTCGTTCATATGGACAGACAGACGGACAGACGGTCATGACTATATCGACTTAGCTCGTCGCCCTGATCAAGAAGATATATACTTTATATATTCTCCTTTGTCCTGTTATACACTTTGTTTTTGACAAACTTAACATACCCAACATCGTATAAAAATGGTGATTTTTAAATTATTGTTACAAAATTCAAAATTGTACATGATTTATTAGTAGAAATATAAATTGGCTGTCGGAATCTGTAAAGCTCGATTTATTTCTGATTTGTTTAAGTTGCCCAGTAAGAAATTCATTATTATTTTATTAAAAAAAAATATAGCGCAACTAACTTTGGCGCGCCAAAGTTTGGATACCCTTGCAGTGCCCTGTGTAAGCCGTCAGATTTTTTTACAAAATTTGATAAATGTTGATTTTGAACCAATCGTTCCTATAGCAGCTATATGATATAGTAGTCCGATTTACACCAAATTTGGTCAGCCTGTTTAAAAATTAATCAAACACACAATGTGATTATTTGGTTGAGATATTTTGAGAAACAAAAAGTTTTTCATACTAAATGTTGTTTTCGAACCGATCATTCCTATGGCAGCTATATGATATAGTGGTCCGATTTACACCAAATTTGGTCAGCCTATTTAAAACTTAATCAAACATACAATGTGTATGTTTGGTTTAGATATTTTGAGAAACAAAAAAGTTTTTCATACTAAATGTTGTTTTCGAACCGATCCTTCCTATGGCAGCTATATGATATAGTGGTCCGATTTACACCAAATTTGGTCAGCCTGTTTAAAACTTAATCAAACGCACAATGTGTATATTTGGTTGAAATATCTTGAGAAACAAAAAAGTTTTTCATACTAAATGTTTATTTCCAACCGATCGTTCCTATGGCAGCTATATGATATAGTTATCCGATCCGGCCGGTTTCGACATATGTACTGCGTGCAGCAAAAAGACGGACCTGTACCAAGTTTCATCAAGATAGCTTCAAAACTGAGAGACTAGTTTGCATAGAAACAGACGGACAGACAGACAGACGGACAGACGGACAGACAGACGGACATGGCTATATCGACTCAGCTCGTCGCCCTGATCAAGAATATATATACTTTATGGGGTCTGTGAGGCTTCCTTCAATGCGTTACACATTTCGTGACAAAATTATAATACCCTCTGCAAGGGTATAAATATAAAGCAAGCTAACTTTGGCGAGCCAAAGTTTGGATGCCCTTGCAGAGATTTGCATAAGCCGTCCGATTTTTTACAAAATTTGTTAGATGTTGATCTCGAACCGATCGTTCATATGGCAGCTATTTGATATAGTAATCCGATTTGCACCAAATTTGGTCAGGCTGTTTGAAACTATACCAAACACACAATCTGTGAGTTAAGTATTGTTATTTTAAGAAACAAAAAAGTTTTTCATACTAAATATTGATTTCGAACCGATCGTTCCTATGGCAGCTATATGATATAGTTGTCCGATTTGGACCAAATTTGGTAAGGATGTATGAAACTCTATGAAACACTATGAGTTTGGTTGAGATATCTTTAAAAACAAAAAAGTTTTCAAAACAAATATTGATTTCGTACCGATCGTTCCTATGGCAGCTATATGATATATGGATCCGATCCAGCCGGTTCATACATATGTACTGCGCGCAGTAAAAAGACGGACCTGTACCAAGTTTCATCAAGATAGCTTCAAAACTGAGAGACTAGTTTGCATAGAAACAGACAGACGGACAGACAGACAGACAGTCGGACAGACGGACATGGCTATATCGCCTCATCTCGTCGCCCAGATCAAGAATATATATACTTTATGGGGTCTGTGAGACCTCCTTCAATGCGTTACACATTTCGTGAAAAATTATAATACCCTCTGCAAGGCTATAACAAGCTCAACATTGTAAAAAAATCATTATTATTTTATTAAAAAAAATGCAGTTAGCTACAGTGGAGCAAGCTCGACAGTAGGAGACCCAGTACTTTTTGAGTGCAAAGCGTTCACTATTGATTGTTCTTCAATAATGCGTACCAAACAATAGATGGCGCCACTACGAAGTTAATAAACACAGAGGTCGCTAGCGTCTCTTCTTCTTCCTTTTGCCTGTAACATTGTTAGTTGAATAACTTCCGTGTTTATCATCCGATTGGAATGAAATTTTCTGGACTGGTTTGGATCATAGTGTGTATTATATGTACCAACAATTAAGGCGCTAACATTAAAGGGGCTTCTTTAATTCGACTTCGAAATTTTGTATTTTAGTTTCCGGGGGCGGAGGGGGCGTGCCAAAAATCTAAAACAAACTTGATCAATGGTAGATGTGGATGATCCTACATACCAAATTTGGTGTCTCTAGTTCTTATAGTAACTGATATCTAGGTGTTCATATTTTCGAAATTTTGAACAGCCGTATACTATCCGTTTATTATCCGATCCAGATAAAACTTTCAGGACAGGATTGGACTATAGAGTTTATCATGTATGCCAAAAATCATATCGCTAGCATTAAAGGAGCTTTCGTTATTCGACTTTGAAATTTTGTTTCAAATTTACGTGGGCGGAGGGGGCGTGGCAAAAATCTAAAACAAACTCGTTTAATGCAAGATGCAGATGAACGTACATGCCAAATTTGGTGGCTCTAGCTCTTATAGTCTCTGAGATATAGGTGTTCAAAAAGGGACAGACGGACAGACAGACGGACATGGCTATATCGACTCGGCTGTTGATGCTGATCAAGAATATATATACTTTATGGGGTCTGCCACGCCCCCTTCTGCCTGTTATGCACATTTGCACAAACGTAATAGACCCATTTGTACTTTTTTAAAGTACTGGGTCTAAAAATGCCCGTTTGTGAAGTTCCCGACATATCAACAAACATGTTAGCTAGCCTCAAAAAAGCAAAACTTAAAAAAGATGTCCACCTTAAAACAATTTGTAAAGCCGTTTGTTCTCATCTGAAGTCCCATATATACATAACATACTTACATTAGGCCAGTGCCAAAAACACTTTTTTTTCAATTTTTTGGGTGCGGAATCGTTGACCCGCTAAAAATTATTAATGTGTGCTAAAAATCAGCTCTTTTGGAGCTCATCCTGAGGTGGCGCAGCGACGTTCTTTTATGAAAAATCAACCAAAAATTTAAAAATATAATATAAATGATCGTTTTCCACAAAATGCTTATTTTTTATACATAGCCCTAACATTTTTCCTTATAAAACTGTATCAACTATTAAGATCGGTTTAAAAATATTTGTATGGATTGGAAATTGGGTAGCATTCGTCAGCTTGCATGTGGCTATCACAGTGCACTAGTTTACAAATTGGCACTTTATGCCTGCCTCAGAGACCCTTACATTTTTTTCCTATAGACTTTGGCGTTCTAAACACGAAAATTAATTTTTTTTAAATTTTTTTCTTCTAATTAGTTTTTAACAAAGAATTTTTTGAAATTTTGTTCGAATTTTTTAAAGATGACTTAGCTTATTTAAGCATAAATCAGAAACGCGATTGGCGTTTTCAACAAAAAAAAAAGTTTTAACTAAAGGTAACGAAATATCCTAAAACGTTCTATACAACATTTTGAAATCAGCTTTATTGTTATGATGTTAGAGCCTTTTAAAGTTTTAAAGTTTTAAAATTTTAATTTTTTGTAAAAAAAAAGCACGGATAAAAAAAAATTCAAAAAGTATATAATTCGTAAAAATTATCTCCAGTTTGACAAATTGAGCATGGCTTGGAATTTTTCGAGCAAAACAAGCCATCATTCATAAAAATCGGCTGACGAATGACGAACTTATCCATATATTTTATTTAACCCTGACCAAAAAGCTCCTTACTACGAAATTCATTTTATTGTGTTCGCTTTCGGACAATTTGTATTTAAACTGACGGGTATTACCCTATTCCCTATCCATGAAAAAAATTCTAGCTCCTAAAGAAATTTCGACATTTGATTTTATCGAAGTTTGGTCAGATTGTATACAACGATACCAAACACACAATCTGTGAGTTTGGTTGAGATATCTTAAGAAACAAAGTTTTTCATACTCAATGTTGACTTTTAATCGTTTGATTGTACCGGTCGGTTCCGACATACATACATAGCTTCAAAGCTAAAAAAAAACTAGTTGGCAACAGACAGACAAACGGGCATGGCTATATCGACACAGCTCGTCGTCCTGATCACAAATATATGTTACTTAATGGGGTCTGTCACGCCTTTTTCGTGACAAAATTATAATACCCTATGCAATTGAATATTGATGCCCAGTTTTTCTAATTACAAGCAGTTACAATCATTTCGAAAGTTTTGTTTTTTCGATAAAATCTTGTTCAAATATGTATTCCAACATTTTTTGGCTGAAATAATTCATAACAATATAAGTATCACTTTTTTTCTGCTTACAACTGGATTGTATTTCTGGATTTTCTCTATTTCTTGCAACAAATTTTAAACTAAATTAACTAATTATATAAAAATCATTTATGTCATCAACTAAAACAGAAAATAATAAACATTAATAAAGCTAAGATTTACATAACCTTAGCAAACTCAACATATATTTATTTCATATCTGTTAAATTTCGATTAAAATTAATAATCAATTAAATTATTTATGATTATTTCTGATTATTTTTGAATAATTGTAATAATTTCAGATTAATTATGATTTTTTGTAATCGTAATCATTAAAAAATTTAGCAAAACCGAAAATAATCGTAATTTAATCATTAGTTCGACTATTAAACAAAAATAATCTAATTATTAATGACTATGATTATTAATCATTACTTAACAGGTATGATTTATTTCAATCAAACTGCACCTTTTTGTAAGCAATTCCAAGACCTTCTTCCCTTATTCCATTGAAAAAATTAAGATTTTATCAAAGACCTTAAAGTTACTATATAATTTCAAAGAGCTTGGTTAATTACTGACTTTCCCCTTTCCTTTAAGCCTCATGAGTGATCTTAACAGTAATTGACTCTTGATCTTTCCAAGATGCTATCATCGTTGACTTTTCTAACCCGCAAACGCCTGAGGTAGCAGGACATCCCAGTTCAAACTCAATTTTAATTCTCATACCGAGGATGGTCCCGCACCATTATCGTGCCCACATAATTGGCGCAATCGCAATGCAAAACGCTGGCGATTATTCACACGATACAGTCGAGACTCCGGCCGGGTAGCATCATCTTTCTATCGTATCATATATGGGGGGTGAATTCCTTACTCAACGCCGATCGCGTGCACATTTTCCGTTCCACGCTTTTATACCGACTTCGTTTCCGTTGCCCGCATTTTGAGTTCTTTAAAAACAAATCCAACGATATTAACACATAACAAGCCAAAATGTATCAAATGGTTGGTGTGAGGTTTTCATGCAGTTTGTGTCGAAGTTGGTGGGTTTTCTTTAAGGGCCAAAGCGATGGGAATTATTGTGCTAATCCTTAATCGTGGTCCGAGTATCATGTGAAGCTCAGATTTAAGTTTCAAAGGGAAATGCGGGCTTCAACACAACTCGAAAATTAGGATTCGGTTGTATTGATTGATTGCCAACTAAATAACTTGTTGGAATTTTAGCTTAAAGTTCAACGAGGATCTTAGTAACTAACAAACTTGAGTATTGGCGCGCCAAAAATAGCACACCTTTGCAGTGACCTGTATTCAATTTTTGACTAAATAACTTGTAAATACAAAAAATTCCAGGGCTTTTTCTGCTTCATCCGCCTATATTACACTTTTAATAGTATAAATCGTTGTGTGGTAAATTTGCTCTGACTGCTTGTAATACCAGCATTTGACCAAAAGGTCACACACGCAACAGAACGCGTGCCAATCCTTAGAGGGTGAGACTCAGACGCAGACTGAAGAGGGTGACACGCGCAGAACAAGATTCGGCGCTCAAAACGGAGTTTAAAGTCGCCCGACCGTCGCCGCGATCCTTAAAGTTTTATTTTGGTGGTGGAAATTTCAACAATCCCATATAGACCCCTATTCGATCATCTGTCGTGTGATGCATAATTCCAATTGGACTTGTTTATACATACGAAGGGATTCCTTCTCACTAAAGTTAATCGGAGAAGCAACATTTGTGGACATGCAGGCAGGTGATAGGGAATACCCGAGCGAGGAAAAGATAATCTACCAAGTTATTTGTACAGTTGTTATCAAAATTGTTCATGGAAAGCTTAATATTAGAAATTCCGATGTGAACAGTAAAATTATAATAACAGAAAAAGACTCTTTACAAGGTAAAAAACTAGTGTCGAACGCAGGTTCAAGACCTAAAAAAATGTTTAAGTCCTTTTGCGAGAAAAGATGTCAAATTTAATTTAATACATAAAATACTAAAAAAAAAATACAGTAAGCTACAGTGGAGCAAGCTCGACAGTAGGAGACCCAGTACTTTTTGAGTGCAAACCGTTCACTATTGATTGTTCTTCAATAATGCGTACCAAACAATAGATGGCGCCACTACGAAGTTAATAAACACAGAGGTCGCTAACGTCTCTTCTTCTTCCTTTTGCCTGTAACATTGTTAGTTGAATAACTTCCGTGTTTATCATCCGATTGGAATGAAATTTTCTGGACAGGTTTGGACCATAGTGTATATTATATATACCAATAATGAAGTCGCTAACATTAAAGGGGCTCCTTCAGCTCGACTTCGAAATTTTGTATTTCAATTTCCGGGGGCGGAAGGGGGCGTGCCAAAAATCTAAAACAAACTTGATCAATGGGAGATATATATGAACCTACATACCAAATTTGATGTCTCTAGCTGTTATAGTCTCTGAGATCTAGGTGTTCATATTTTCGAAATTTCGATCAGCCGTATACTATCCGTTTATTATCCGATCCGGATAAAACTTTCAGGACAGGATTGGACTATAAAGTTTATCATGTGTGAAAAAAATCATATCGCTAGCATTAAAGGTGCTTTCGTTATTCGACTTTGAAATTTTGTTTCAAATTTACGGGGGCGGAGGGGGGCGTGGCAAAATTCTGAAACAAACTTCATCAATGCGATATACAGATGAACCTTCATGCCAAATTTGGTGGCTCTAGCTCTTATAGTCTCTGAGATACAGGTGTTCAAAAAAGGGACAGACAGACGGACAGACGGACAGACGGACATGGCTATATCGACTCGGCTGTTGATGCTGATCAAGAATATATATACTTTATGGGGTCTGCCACGCCTCCTTCTGCCTGTTACGCACATTTGCACAAACGTAATAGACCCATTTGCACTTTTTTAAAGTACTGGGTCTAAAAATGCAGTAAGCTACAGTGGAGCAAGCTCGACAGTAGAAGACCCAGTACTTTTTGAGTTTTTGCCCGTAACATTGTTAGTTGAATAACTTCCGCGTTTATCATCCGATTGAAATACAATTTTCAGGATCGGTTTGGAACCTGGTGTATATTATATGTATCAAAAATTAAGGCGCTAGCATTGCTCTTGTAATTCGACTTCGAAATTTTGGTTTTCGATTCTTTGGGGCGGAGGGAGGCGTGGCAAAAATCGAAAACAAACTTGATCAATGCAAGATATAGATGAAGGTACATGCCAAGTTTGGTGTCTCTAGCTCTTATAGTCTCTAAGATATAGAAACTCAAAAAAGGGACAGACGGACGGACGGATAGACGGACTTTTAAAACTTTTTTGAAGCGTATTGTAAGTGGATTAGTTTAATTAATTAATTCAAAAATTGACCCAAAAAAGTGAAGTTTTGTTACATAACTCGATCTGAGCAGAACATAGTTGCAAATTCATAATTGTTTGTGAACATTTTGCTAGTCGCTTTCCTCACTATTCATGCTGCTTCGTCACTAGTGTGGACTGCCGTCAGCAGTGACTTTTTAAATTCTCAGATTTTAGGGCTATGGTAATTCAACATTGAGCCACAGAGCTTGCCACAGAGTCTCAGAGGTGCATCTAGGCCACATTATTTTATTATTTATTTGATATTAAATTTTTTAACAAATCAATTTGTGTGTGCTTAAGAAGCTTTAGGTTGGGTAAATTAAAAGATAATTCAGTATAGCCCTGTTTATAAGAAGCGCATTGCCTAAAAACATTTCACGTACTTGTGTGAAAAATGCGTGTATAAACACCATTATCTGTATTTGAGCAGCCACAATGCGTGAAATAGTGAGGCGCAGACAACTTATGTATGTACGTGCGGCAGCGCTCAATTTGCAAACATGTTTTGCAGAATTTAATAAATCGAATCGCAAGGTAATTAAAATTAAAAAATAGTTTTTCTGTTCCCACAGAGTTTGTTCATGCTAAATTAACTAACGGCAAAAAGATATCCAAACCTGGCAGCTCTTAAATCTTTCATTTTATGAATTCCTTGTGTGCCGTATAAGCAGGAACCAATTTTTATTTAGCGAAATTAGAAGCACATGAAATGGTCCGTATAAGCGTAGAAGTAATAGGAAAAATGCAGTAAGCTACAGTGGAGCAAGCTCGACAGTAGGAGACCCAGTACTTTTTGAGTGCAAATCGTTCACTATTGATTGTTCTGCAATAATGCGTACCAAACAATAGATGGCGCCACTACGAAGTTAAACACAGAGGTCGCTAGCGTCTCTTCTTCTTCCTATTGCCTGTAACATTGTTAGTTGAATAACTTCCGTGTTTATCATCCGATTGGAATGCAATTTTCTGGACTGGTTTGGATCATAGTGTATATTATATGTACCAACAATTAAGGCGCTAACATTAAAGGGGCTTCTTTAATTCGACTTCGAAATTTTGTATTTTAGTTTCCGGGGGCGGAGGGGGCGTGCCAAAAATCTAAAACAAACTTGATCAATGGTAGATGTGGATGATCCTACATACCAAATTTGGTGTCTCTAGTTCTTATAGTCTCTGAGATCTAGGTGTTCATATTTTCGAAATTTTGAACAGCCGTATACTATCCGTTTATTATCCGATCCGGATAAAACTTTCAGGACAGGATTGGACTATAGAGTTTATCATGTATGCCAAAAATCATATTGCTAGCATTAAAGGAGCTTTCGTTATTCGACTTTGAAATTTTGTTTCAAATTTACGTGGGCGGAGGGGGGCGTGGCAAAAATCTAAAACAAACTCGTTTAATGCAAGATGCAGATGAACGTACATGCCAAATTTGGTAGCTCTAGCTCTTATAGTCTCTGAGATATAGGTGTTCAAAAAAGGGACAGACGGACAGACGGACAGACAGACGGACATGGCTATATCGACTCGGCTGTTGATGCTGATCAAGAATATATATACTTTATGGGGTCTGCCACGCCTCCTTCTGCCTGTTACGCACATTTTTTTTTTCACAAACTTAATAGACCCATTTGTACTTTTTTAAAGTACTGGGTCTAATAAAGGAGAAATACCGACAGACTTTCGGTATCAGAGCAGGAAGATTACTTTATTGAACACTTGTATCCGAAACATTCTTAATATTCTGCTGTCTGCTGGCAGCATTTCAATTGTAAAATATGTTGTAATGTCTGTTGCAGCGCTGAAAATAGGAGGAGGATCAGAATCGCAGGGCACAACAAAAACCACACCCCAAGGGAATAACAAAGCCAAAGGCAAAAAGTCACACGCGCCAGCATAAAACATAAAATAACACATACATATGAACAAACACACACACACAGATAGGGCGAGCTGTCCCTCGCTCACTCAATGTTCTCTCTCACTCTGGTGCTGCCGCTGTTGCTGGTGGCAGCCATAGCTCGCCGCTGATTGGTCAAAACAGACTGCGCGGCGATACTGCTTGCAAATTGGTATAAAAGGGCAATCATCGCCAGTTGTGGGCTCAATTAAGGCCACAGGCACAGACTCGATCGGTTCACAGTGTGTGAGAGCAGCAACTGCATTGAATGCATAGTGCATAGTGAGTGTTCAACAGGAGCAGCAAATAAACAAATGGCAAATGTTTTTGCGAGTGCGTCAAAAACTGAATGCAATTAATTAATTTACAACAATTAGTAAAAAGCGACAATTGATTTTGATTTTGGTTTTGCGCGCTCTTTGATTATCAACTAAATGGATTAACACCAAAACAAGTAATAAATAATCTCAATTCAACTTTAGATTGCATTCAAGTGTCAGTGTTTTTCATTATTGAGAGTGATTGGTGTGTGCACCCGAAATGGATCATGCCAGTTTTGATGATCAAATCTTTGGAGACTTTGGCGGCGGTCCTCTGAGTCCGCTGGGCGCTAGCAAACCGCTCCTGCCCACGGCCACATCGACCATAACGCACGGCACTCTGCACCCCGTGATGCTCGGCAGTGTTGTCCACGAGCTGTGCAGTCAGCAGCAGCGTCTTCCCGACTGCAACACCATTCTCCCAAATGGTGGAGGCGGTGGATCCGGATCTCCCAACTATGCCCAGAAAATGGACTTTGGCAATAAGATGGGTTGCTTCTCACCTAGCCAGAAATATGAGTATATAACGACACCCCAGAAGCTTGTCGATCAACAGCAGCAGTCTCAGCAACATCATCAGCAATATGCAGTAACTCCACCGCCTTCACATTCACATGGACATAATCATATTGGCATGCTGCATCATAAACCCCCACAGCAGCAACAGCAGCTAGTGGGGATAATGAGTGATTATCATACACTGAATGGCAAGCTGGACTACTCGCCTAAGGATCAATATGAGCCTCAGCAGCCACATGTTCAGCTGCAGCAACATCAGCAGCACCTCTACAGTGGCAGTCCGCATCACAGTCACGTCCATGCTCACGGCCTACCCAATGAAGAGGCCAGCAATGGCAATAGTCTACTGGATACCACTCCGCTCATGCTATCCAACAGCAGTACTGTCAACGCGACGGGTGGCAAGCATAAAAAACCAGATGATATGTGTGCCCAAATGGAGAATGTGAGCGCAACGACCAATGGCAACTCAACTTCCAACACAGTCAACAACAATAACAATAACAATAGTGCAAACAGTTCTAGTACCACGACTAATAATGGAGCGGGGACTGTGGGAACGCCGGCTGGTGGTGTTGGTGGCATTGCTGGGGGGACAGTTGCTAAAAAGGACAACAGCAATAAGAAAAAGGGCGATCCCAATGGCATTAAAAAAAAGAAAACGAGGTAAGCAAGAAAAATGACCCTAATTTGTAATTAACTTAACGACGGGAAATCAATGAAATTATCTGACAATTTGTATCGACGCAACAGGACGTATGAATAATGCTCGTTCAACTTGTGCATATTAAAACGGCAGGAGACGCCACAAAAATAATGTTAATGCAACAAATTTAGAGGTTAATGTCAGTCTAAAAATTTAAGTTCTTACTTTTTCTGTAAATCCGAACTCTAAAACAAATTTAAAAGGAAAATGTTTGTACAAATAGATTGTTCAATGTTTAAACTTTAAACAGTTCATAAATATTATAAAAATGTCTCTAGATGTCTACAGTTGTAGATGTAGACAGTTTAAATTTTTGATTATATCAGCTCAGAATTTCAGTTTTATAGTTTTGTTTAAAGATATTTCCAAAAAATTTTAACATTCACCGGTCAAATTTGAGAATCTTACAAAGTTTTATAACAGCGGTGGGCACATAATGACTCTGAGAGCAGGGCTTTACTCCTTCCGTTAATTCAGGAGAGGCGTCGAACACTTAACTTGCAAGACCCGGCGAGATTTTGAACAATAATAATTTATGACCGTCATAGAAACTAAAAACAAAAACATAGCAAATGCGCTCAAATGTGAAAGCAAAAAATTATTTTTGTCTGGTTGTTGTTGTATTGCTCCCGAATAAAGATTTCGTGCCCACCGCAGTTTTATTTATATACACGTATATAAAACTCTTTAACATCCTGAGAAAATTTGGTCAAGATCGCACGACCAGTATATCATAAGGCTGACAGAGGAACAATCGGCGGCAAATTAAACTTTAATATGAAGAGCTTTGTTGTTTTTTGAACTATCTAAACCAAACTCACAAAATATTTATTGCAGCAATAACCTAAAAACATCGAGCAGCGAATGTGTAAATTTTCTATCTATATATATAAAACTCTTTGTCCTGACTGACTGAGTCATCACGCTGTAGGCCAAACGGTTCAAGATATTGAGATGAAATTTTTACACAACATAGCTGAGACATAATTATCGTGCAATCGATTCATTAGTGTTGCGACTTTTAAAATCAATTTTCAGTATATGGCACAGTTACTCGCTCTTGCTGCAATAATCCAATTGCAGCGAAAACTTTAAAGCAGCGAGCATCGAAAATGTAAATTCTCTATATTATATAAATTACTATTACTTTTATTTTAAGTCCAATTACAGGGAAAAATTGAATTTACAATTTCCGCTTACTAATTATAAATGATGTAAGGTCTGGTTATAGCTGTGAGAAGTGTTCCCTATTTTCACTCCACATTTCTTCTCGAGATTTCAGCGAGCGTAGCGATCCGGGGGTTGGCGAGCGAAGCGAGCGGGGCAAACCCCTAGTATTATATAAAGTACTATTATTTTAAGTTAAATTACAAGGAACCATTTAAAACAGTGCAAGGCGGCTATTTAAGTATCCGCCTTTCTCATAAGAAAAAAATTACATAAGATCCGGCTATAGCTGTGAGAAATGTTCCTCATTTTCATTCAACAATTCTTCCCGAGATTTAAACAATCCAATTTTAACAAGTTTTCCTCATTATCACTTCACATTTCCCCCCGAAATTTCAGCAAAGGGAAGCGAGCAGGGGGCAAGCCCCATAGTAAGATTATAAAATCATATATTTAGGTTTCAGCTTGATTTTCAATGCATTTCTTCTTTCGTTACATTTTTATCTTAAAGAACAAAATGTTCGATGCTCCACTTAAGAAAAATTCAAATATGTTTCAATGAGCTCCAAGATATAGTATTAAATATGATTTGCAAACGATTTTTATAAAATCTAACCCAATTTTGTGCTTATCTTCAGAACAACATTTACAGCATATCAGCTTGAGGAATTGGAACGAGCCTTCGAGCGTGCCCCGTATCCGGATGTATTTGCGCGCGAGGAGTTGGCCATCAAATTGAATCTGAGCGAATCCCGAGTGCAAGTTTGGTTCCAGAATCGGCGCGCAAAGTGGCGTAAGCATGAGCCGCCAAGAAAGACTGGATATATTAAAACGAACACTCCGCCGACGGCGTCATTGAACAGCACTTTGGCGCCGCCATTTGCCAGTTTTCCCCAGACAACAACGGTGACACCGCCGGGAAGTATGGACAGCTGGACCAGCTATCAGACGCCCTACGAGCTGAGTCCACAGTTTGGGCTGCTATCACCGGCGCCTAGTCCATATGGCACCTACTCGAGTCAGTATGGCACCTACGTTCACGAGAGTCAACTCTTTTCAATGCGCCACTTTGACTACGGTAGTCCACCGCGGATCGAGATGAATGTCGCCAGTAATGGAGGCACAACTGGCGGTAGTGCGGATCCAAGTGAAACCGGCAATGGCTATCAACCGACGGATCTGCAGCAACTTGACGGAACGACCAGTACTCAACAGCAACTGGTCGATGGTACGCTAGTCACGGTTCATCAGCAACTTAATGGCAAGTATCTCAGTGCCGAGGAGGCCAAGTATGTCCAGGTTCAATGCCATCCACCGACGGGGCTTGAAAACAACACCGCAGCTTGCCAAATGGAGGCGCATCATTACGTCAGTGCAGCAGGAGCAGCATCTGCATCCGGCAGCGATGACAATGATAGTGGCTTGCATACTGTGATCAAGAGTGAGGATGCAGTTGTTACTGTGCAACAACAACAGCAGCAGCAACAACAACAACAGGAGCAAAACTATGTTCTGCCGCCTTTTTTGCCCTAAGAGAAATGCTCACCCACCGTCGCCTTCAAGCGGTCATACGCTTTAAGCGGCCATTTTGAATAAATTAATGTGAAATGTCGAATGTATGCGTATGTGTATTTATGTGTGTGTTGAGCATTTCAAACTGTCCCAAAGACTTAGCAAATGCCAATGTATAGAACAAATGTAGAGTAATTTTTGATATACATAATTGTAACATCTATGTATTATAAAGCAATCAGAATTTGATCATTGTTGCCATAGGTTCCTTTTAGTTTTTATGCATAGTTAGGCTTATCCACAACAACAACAAAATCAACACGTCTTGCCAAAACTTAACGACTTCAATTATAATCATTAGATTCTAGTTTTAAAATTGCTGTTGGTTGTTTCCATTGAACAACGCCTCACCAAGTATGCATTCCAAATGTGCCTTAACGTGACCAGTACCGATAGCCAAACAATTTTGCATTGTTTTTTCTCTGTCACTAGCCTAACCTAAGCCTAATATAAATTACACTTATTACAAATTAAAAATAAGAATAATACTGTTGTATAGGTAGACAATAAAATGTTTATATATAAATTTGTATAATTAGCTCATTGGCTATACAAAAATGTTAATTCTTACGGTGTACGCATTTCGAGTCAATAGCTGCTCCATTCTTACGTAAATCTTTCGATTTAACTTAATACTATAGCTATTTGTAATGTATTAATAACAATATGCCTTTGTATATTACAAAAAAAACTATTTATTTTGTACCCCATGGTATTCTGGCGAAAAGCGAAAGAATAAAAAGGATAAAACAAACAAAAAAAAACACAATATTGAGACTCATAGTTCGTACATTTTGTTTCTCATCTAATTATACAATGTAGCTTTTACCTAATAGCAAAATTGAAATTCGTTTCGTTTGCAGCATAGATTCAAACTTTATAGAAGCTAAAGCGTTGAATGAGCCTGCTCCTCAGCCGCCTGCCAATCGATACGATCGAAGAAGGGATGAGCCTGCAGCTGATCATAATCGAGGCGCTGCTCCGGTGAGAGTTGGAGTAGTTGCTCTAGCAAATCACGTGCATTATCCGATATATCAAAATCATGCGAAGGATACTGTAAGCAACTGTAGAGGTCCATCTGGCCGGGATGTGTGGACTTGTAGGACTGCAATGTACAGACAATTAGTTAAAAACAGGGACTGTAATCATAAGTTTTATTCAAAAAATTATATATAATAATTATTTTCGATTTTTATTAATAATCTCACAAAATAATGATTAATTTTAAGTTATATTTCAAAATTCAACCAATAATCGTTATGGCTGAACAAAAAAATATAACTCAAAAAATAATGATTATTTTGTGAGTTTTATTTTTTGCTCAAAAATAAAACTCAAGTTACTATTGCAACATTTCTATAGGGTATTCAAAATATGAAAATATGCATCCTTTTGGATGCGCCCATGAC
Organism: Drosophila neotestacea; assembly: GCA_035044365.1. Classification (NCBI taxonomy): domain Eukaryota; kingdom Metazoa; phylum Arthropoda; class Insecta; order Diptera; family Drosophilidae; genus Drosophila; species Drosophila neotestacea. Next base: position 17,902 of record JAWNMD010000719.1, read on the forward strand.
TCTTAACTTATGTCGATCTCTTTGCTTTGCATACATACGTATATTTTTATATTTTGAATACCCTATAGAAATGTTGCAATAGTAACTTGAGTTTTATTTTTGAGCAAAAAATAAAACTCACAAAATAATCATTATTTTTTGAGTTATATTTTTTTGTTCAGCCATACGATTATTGGTTGAGTTTTGAAATATAACTTAAAATTAATAATTATTTTATGAGATTATTAATATAATCTAAAAATTTATAATAATTGTGAAAATGCATAGTTCATCCTTTGAGAACAATTTTGGTATATTTCTTGATTTCTTAAAGTTACTAGAAGTGTATGATTTTTTTGATTGAAAAAATAAAAATAATCATTATTTACCGTCCCTGGTTAAAAATAGTGGTTAATAAGTAGGTATTCTCTTACCACACCCAGTAGCAGCTGGTAGAGCACAACGCCATAACTCCACCAATCGGAACGGAAACTGAGAGGTCGCTCCGGTGCCACAAAATGATCGGCCAGAGCCACCAAACTAAGTGCCTTGTGTACATAGTTGTCGTCGGAACTGAGACCCTCGTTCTGATAAAAATATGTGAGCATTAATTGACCAGAATTTCCCAGCAATATATTTTCCATATGCAAATCACGCAATATAACGCCTTTGCAATGAAGACTGTGTATGGACAAGGCCAATTCACATGCCCATTGTCTGAGACAGAACTCTGGCAAACGTTTCACACTTGTTTTCTGTCGCCTAAGGGTCAGTGTGCCCGCTTGCAAGGTGCTCAACGTATGCGATACAGACGTGAGAAGCTGCTGTGAGTTTCGCAACAAATCGCTTACGTCGCTGTCTGCCGTAAGTGGTTGGTCCTCTGGAAATAAATCGGCGTAGTCGCTACATTTACTTGCCGTGGGCGTATAGCTTTGTATGTAGTCATAAAGGCGACCACCCTCCGCCTGCTTGAGTAAAAGGAATATCTTCTGATCCGATTGAAAGTAGGCTAACAATTGAGTCATGTAGGGAACACGCTGTGGCAGAAAGATACTTTGCGTGGGTGAATTGCTCGCTGGTTTCTCGATGCCTTTCATGACGGCTGTCGGCATTGACTGCGGCTGAGTTATGCACTGCACCTGCATGACACGTTGTCCCAATACTTTTAGGACCTTGTACTTGGCCAACTGATTCCAAGGACATTCCAGTTGCGCAACATTATCCACCTCATCTATTGATAACTGAAATTGCAGCTTTCTGGAAGCATTGCCACCAGCGGATTGTAAGAAATTAGCACGAATTTCATCGGCACGTGCTAAATACTTGGCTATTTTGGCCTTGGCAATAAACTTGCGATCCTCATTGGCATCATGCTTAGTGCCAACGAGCAACAGCTCAACGCCACGTTTGTAAAGCTTATGGGCCTCGTCATACTCCAGATTAACCTCCGCCTGCACAGCATGACTGAATTCTAACGCTGCCTCATAAATGTAATCGCTGTCATCACTTTCGACAGATGGCATGGGCGTTAGAAATCGCGTGTAGTCGCGTTTTGGCTGATTTTCCTCTATATCGAGAGTGTTGTTATCTTCGTTAGGCTGCTGTTCATGTTGTTCGCTATCAACGATTGGCTTGTCGCAACGCGGATCCAATTGTGTTTTACCATTAGCGTCATGTGGATCGTAGGGAAGATTAAGTTTATCGGAAATTTCGGCTATGGCATCGCTACAGGGCGGTTTTATTGATCTCTCCACATACAATTTGCGTAGTGGCGATGTATTGGGTGATTGCGCCTCGCTGAAGAACTGTGTGAATGTGCTGCATTTGTACAACACAGGATGCTGGGCCGCAAAGTCAAGAAGTTTTAGAATAAAATCCTTACGTCGCTGTATAACATCCGCATCGAAACGCTTGAAATAGCTGCTGTCCGTTGGTTCTGGGAGTTTTCCAGGCAACTGCATACATTTGTGTCGGCGACTAAGCTCCCGATGCAACCGCTTGATCTCATGAAATCTCTTCCAAACGGCCAGGCAGGTTAATGCCTGGGGCACTGAGCAGGGGAAGACCTGAAAATGTTTATGCCACTGTTTAATTATTTACTTAATATGTTCAAAGTACTTACAATCGATGTAATCTTATAAATTGTGTAGCCTCCCTTATGTTGTTGTGTATCGGTTACAGTGAAAATATGTATCCAGCCTCCTAGGTTCAAGCTCATTTTCGACGCGAACGATACTTACATATTATATACAATAATATATACTATATAAAATGTGCACAGGAAAAAGTAAACAAACCGAGGGTAAAGGTTTGACAATACATCGATGTATCGTCGATGTTTCGATGCTTCGATGCTCAAACATCAATATCAAACATCGATGTATAATTTTCAACATCGATTCTTGCTATACATTTTCTACCTTCTCTAAAAGCAGCAGACAAAAATGTAAGTAGTACTTAGTAAGTACCGCGGTTTTATTATTGAATTGAATTAAATTTAATATATATGTTAAGTATACGTACGTGTGGTTGAATATTGTGTAAAGCGTTACAATGGACAAATACTCTGATCCTCTGATTTATTGGAAGTTAATACACTTCCTACTAAAGTTAATTATTTTGTTTTTTTTAGAATACTGACAAAGAAGTTTTAAAGTTGATAGCAACGAAGTATATGTGAGTACCTGCAACGTCGTAAGCAGCAGAAAGAATGTTTAGTAAAGCCGGGCAAATCGTTTCAGATCGCCGATTTGGTCTGATAATTTTCCAAATTTTTCGGACTCATTTAAGGGCTCCCAGAAAAGCTACAAAGACGAAAGATAATGTCAAAAGAATCCTCTTGAAGTAATTTATCTAATTTCGAAATTCAATAATTGTTGAAAAAAAATCGGTTGTTACTTAAAAAATAGTTTTCTTTTTTATTTTTAAAGCTGACGCCATCTATAGAGTGCGTACGTACCCTAGCTGACGCCATCTATAGCCAATCTGACCCCCCAGGACTTTAACCTCTTGTCCCAATCTCGTTGTGTTTTATTGTTTTTATATATAAATTATGTTAAAAGAATTATCTTGAATTTATCTAGTTGCGTACGTACCAAAATGACCCCACTTGTCACGCTTGTCACGAAATACTGATTTCTCGAGTCTTGATTTCATGATAAGGTTTTTCATGATAAGTAAGTGTTGATTTTTTACAACTTTACAAAGTATCTAACAGTATCGAAACTATCGAATAATGCATAGAGGGAGAAACTTACCCAATGCGAATAATGTGTATTTTCAGTATCGATACTTGAGATCCGTTACTCGATACTTCTGACCTATTAGTGGTAGGTTTATACTGTGCATACGCTGGGCCGCATCATTGGATTTTTCCGTTAAGCAGTATTTACACTCAAATCAAAAAGAAATCGTCAAAAATCTGGTTTTTCACTCCGCTAACACAATATTAGTATTTTGTTATCGATATACGTGTTCGATATCGATATATGTGTTATCTACGCTGTTATTGTGGCCGCTTTATATAAATCAGCTGTTGTTGCTGCTCATAAGCAAAACAAATTTAATGCTGCCACTTTTAAATAAAATAATAATATAGTCGCTTTCTGGCCTGATGATACATTATAATTATATAATATATTTTTTTTGTTAGGCATATCATTTTAATTAAATAAATAAAGTCTAATTAACTTGTTTGGTCCTTATGACCGCTGAAAATCTGCGGTATTTAAGCAGTGACCTCCAATTAACCACCGTTAATTCCCTCACACCACATTTTCCCCAAATTTTACAATTCAAAAGGTCATAATTTCATCATTCTCTGATGAAATAAGGGGTGGAGGCTCAATTCATTTCGTCAAAATGAAATGGCCAGCAAACTGTGCAATGTTAAGTCTAACAGTGCCATTTTGAGTTTAACAGAACGACAGGCCATTACGTTATGAAACGTAACGAGAAGTGTGAACCAACTTTGAAATGAAAAACGGGAAAAAAAAATTTCGCTGTTGTTTTTATATGGAGTTTTTCATTTCCACGGCGTTTTGAGGCGAGTGTAAATACTGCTTTAAATGGAACATGGGACAATAATAATGCGGCCGCATCTTTAATCATGCGAGGCATCATTGGCAAGTATTGCCGTATTCTGTTAGTCTTTTTTTTAATACTGCGATTTTTCGGGGTATCGACAGCGAAGAGCTGTTTTTTTCCATCGAATATCGATAATCAATAGTAATATAGCTTAACCGCGGAAATAATAATTTCAAATAGAAACACAGAAGACAAAATTCAAAGTCATTTTTGAAAGTGCACTGCAATTAACAATTGCACCATATACAACATTTGCCAGTTTAGAACTCATAATTGTCTCTATTTCAATAAATAAATCTGAAATTGGCAGGCCAGCAGCTGACAAATGATGCTAAAAAAGATGCGGTTCCAGTGTAAACAACGCGCATAATTTTTCCGGACCTTCGACAATGATGCGGCAGTGTAAAAACAGTATTACAGTATTAGGTGCATTCGGGCATTAAAATCGGTAATTCAAATTCAGATGCCCAAATGCTCACCTGACGCGCTGTGCCAGGCTGTGTGAACCTAGCATTACTTAAAAAGTTGTTTTTATTTATTTCTGCTGAAGCGAATCTGGGCTCACTATCGATAGTCTTTATTAATAAATCGGCAGCAAGTACTTATCGGCAGGGTACGCATCATTACAGGTAGGGGCGCTAACAAACAAGAGATGGCTCCACTGCTTTAAAACGTGTGGCAGCCTTCCCAAATTTGTTCTCACCCATTCTCTCCATCTTTCATTTTTAAAACCGATTTTTACAGCACTCGACGACAAAGTAGGCATTCCAAAATCAATCAAATAATTCTTACATTTATATTTTTCGGTATCAGTGTTGCCGAAAAGAAAGTTCTTATTAAAATAGCTATTCAAACTGAACAATTATATACGGCGCACACTCGCTCTTAGTGTATAAATTATTCACTTTTTTTTACCCCCAAAACGTTCTTTACTGTACTCGCAGATTCGTGTAGCGTCCACGACGACATTGAAAATTGAACGGCAGCCGAACCAAGCGTGCGAGTGAGCTAAGCAGAGCGCTTGTCAACTCGAAAAGCAGTAGAGAAAAAGAAGGCGACGAAGACAGCAGCAGCAGAATCGACGCCGCACGTACCGGGAGCATTTAAAATAATTTTTTCTGTGGATTAATTTTACTAAAAAGGATTTAAACACAATGACTGAACGTGAAAACAACGTCTACAAGGCTAAATTGGCCGAGCAGGCCGAGCGCTACGATGGTAAGTGAAAAAGGCAAAAAACGGCGAAAAAAATTTGTCAGCAGAGCACCAACTTTAGGGAGGGGTCGGTCCAGTAGCTTTGCCGTCGAGGAGACTGATCCACATCGAAAGAATATGAAAATGTTCACATTTTGTACCGTAGTGAAAGATTAGGAATTTGAAATTTTGCACAGATTTTATTTGTGTGTAGGTAGGTGCGCCTCGCTGTAAAGTAACTTTCGGCAGAAGCGTCGAGAGTCGGCGTCGCAGCCAATGATGAGTCGTGTGTGTGTGTTTCTTCGAAAAGACAGAATAACGAATGAAAAAGAAGATGACAAGGAGGAGGCGAGTCAGCAGCACTGTAGGAAATGACAAAGAAAGACTGAAAAAGAAAAATGTGAAGAAAACCTGATTTTTACCGGCAAATATTCGCGTGGTTTTCGATTTTGAGTTGGCTTTTGCAAAAGCAACTTTGTTGAATATTATTTTATAAAAATTTCGATGAAAAGAACTTTAGGGATGGAGAAAAATTAAAATTTTATGTATTTAGCGTTTGGTGATGGACGGCGCATGAGGGCTGCGCGACGGGCGAATGACATCGTTGCTAAGGGCTGTTTTGTAGTCATTTTGTGTTGCCAAGAAGTTTGTGAAGAAGATTGTAAGCTGTGCAGGCGCAACGCAACATAATTTGTTAAATATTTAAATATGCCAACGGGTGGTATTTACCCACAAGAGTCCCAAAGTTCAAATCTATGTAAGGGAAAACTTTTTCGGCGTATTCCCAGTTCCTTTTGCTACTAAAAATATGGTTTGTTGCGCAGCAACAGCAAGGCGGTGGCGACGTCGTCATCATATCGTACTGAGAAAAATCGATGAATGAATCGATTGTGAAAAATTGTCGCTCACGTCGCAATCGGCAGCGTCTACGGTCAAAGATCTTTTGTTTTTTGTTTCCTTTAGTAGTTTTATGTAAACTGGATATTGCTCTAGTACTACTAAAAATACATGGATCCCAATAGCCCCTGCAACAATCCGCTTGGTTTTGTTAGTGCAGGAAAAAAATTGCAATAGCATTACTCATGTTTCTGCGCGCATGTGTGTGCGTATTTCACAGAGGCACACGCATGCACGCACAGTGCTACAATCGTAACTACTCACACCAGCATAGTCGGAACTTTTTTGTTGCTGGCTGTTGCTTATTTAATTAAAAATACTTTAATTGATTACAAATACAGCGGCTGATCAAAATGCAAAGAGCACTAGGCAGAACCAGACTAGCGTTTTTGGCGTTGGTTAAAAAGCGCGCGAGCTCAACAGCAACACATAAATGCGTTGCCATGTGCGTAAAAACGAGATAGCTAGAGTGTCGCTGGCAGCGACACCGCTTCCTCTACTGCCCCAACACAGTGGTGGTGGAAAGTTTGCTGTAACTTTCGTTGTATTTGGAAATGAGTACCAACTTAGTAATTAGAAGAATAAATACAGACAATTGGCAAAAGAAAAAGAAGACATTAAAGCAGTCGGCATGCTAAACTTCTTTGCTCTGTTTAAAAAAAGTCAACTACATATTTGTAGCTATAGCAGTATACTGCGGGTACACATTCATTTACAAATACAAGTGAACATTAAAGTCTGTATCACATGTTTTTCTTCTTATTTTCGCCTGCGTGTGCTTGCCATGGCCTCTGTATGTGTGAGCACTTGGCGTTGGCCTTGTCGCACTTGGGCAGTTTAAGGCATGCTGGAGGTACTAATACAAATGCATTCCAGGCAGCCGGCAACGACTGTCTGGCTCTCTTTGCTTATACCTCCCATCCCCGATTCTTGCCATTACGGCGCCCACACAGCGCCAGTTCCTCGAGCCTCATCCCCTTTATACACACATAAGTGGCGGCAGCAACGTTTTTGCCTTTAAGTGTACTTTTTCAGGTGCTGGCCGCTGCTGCTCCCACTTATTCTAGCTGTTTTTTTTTTCGAGGTCGCTACCGCAAGTTTTTTTTTCGTCGTCAATGAACACGAAAAAATAAGAGAAAACGGTATCGTCCATAAATGTTATAACAGCATTTTCCGATTTTACTGACTTTTGTTTTTCCTTTGGGTTGTTGCACTATTTAACGGTACGTACGCATGTCAAGTAGCGTACACATAAATATGCATATGTATGAATGAATGCTCATACATGCATGTGAATTGTGTGTATAATTGTATATATTTGTGCTATATATGTATATACATAATTTTGGCACACCCACAGGCAAGGTATACCCAAGGATCGATCAGGCGACTCCTGCTTCGCATTTGCGATCCCCTTGTACTTTCATGCATACCTACATTTTTACGTGACGCACCCAAATATTGTGTGGGTGTGGGGTGAGCTTAGTAGGGTTCGGTGGAATGTGTGTAGGTAGTGTACATACGCACTGAACGACTTATTTGTATTGCAGTTAGTTTCTCATAAATTACACCCTTCTAGCAACCTCACTACCCCGAAGCAACGCATATCTATTAGTTAGTGTTGCAAAGCTTATCTGCTATTTTTTGGCATTGCCAAAAAAGAATTGAAGTTCACCAGATTGCAACAATATTTTACTAAGTTCAACAGCATGAATCACCCATCCAACTTTATTTTAATTTTCACAGCTATGTGCTACATCAAAAACAACACAAATAACAAGGCTCCTGCTGTTAGAGTGTGAGAGATGGAGGTTGGGGGTGATAAATGTACGTCAGCAGCTGACTGTGCTAGAACGAAAGAGAAAGAAAGGGATAAGGCAAATTAAATTGCTGGCAAAAGCAAAATTCTACAATTACTTTATTTAGCGTTGATTTAGTTTAATTTGTGTGTGTGTGTTGCAAATGTGTGTGAGTGCATGTGTTATCAGAACGCAAAACGAATTGACGCCGACTTTAAGTTGCAGCTGCCACTGGATCACAGTCCCAGTCACTGTGAATGTTTGTGATTCATGACGTGTTTTTGGGACGATATTGATGTTGCGTTGCGCTCGGTCTGGGTGGGTTTTTACTCTCTTGGCGCTTCTTATCAGCACAATGACAAAATAACTTTATTAAAGGCAAAATACTTAGCGTAGGAAACCGTTATGCATAGGTAGGTATGACTGTGACAAATTATGTCACTTTAGATTGGATGAATGTGAGTGTGTGAAGATAAGGGATATGTGTATCTGTCTTACAGTTATGTACATAGGTGTGGAAATATACGTAGATAGGATAAATATATAAATGAAATCAATGATGTGCATTATCTATGTTTATGTTCCATTCAAATTTAATGAGAAAATAAAGAAAATGTTGCTCCTTTTTTAAATATCCATATTTTCTTTTCAGAAATGGTGGAGGCTATGAAGAAGGTTGCTTCCATGGACGTTGAGCTGACCGTTGAGGAGCGCAATTTGCTCTCGGTCGCCTACAAGAATGTGATTGGAGCACGTCGCGCCTCATGGCGTATAATCACCTCCATTGAACAGAAGGAAGAGAACAAGGGCGCTGAGGAGAAGTTGGAAATGATTAAGACCTATCGCGGTCAGGTTGAAAAAGAGTTGCGCGATATTTGCTCGGATATATTAAATGTGCTCGAGAAACATCTCATTCCATGTGCCACATCCGGCGAAAGTAAAGTATTCTACTATAAGATGAAGGGCGATTATCATCGCTATTTGGCTGAGTTTGCCACCGGTTCGGATCGTAAGGATGCTGCAGAGAATTCATTGATCGCCTATAAGGCAGCAAGTGATATTGCCATGAACGATCTGCCACCAACACATCCAATTCGTTTGGGTTTGGCATTGAATTTCTCGGTAAGTGCTAAGCTAATAATATACAAACAACAAAATTATTTATATATCGTGTGTGCGTGCGTGTTTTATCCAAGGTGTTTTACTATGAGATCCTCAATTCACCGGATCGCGCTTGCCGCTTGGCGAAAGCAGCGTTTGATGATGCCATCGCTGAGTTGGATACACTGAGCGAAGAGAGCTACAAAGACTCGACCCTGATTATGCAGCTGCTGCGGGATAACCTCACATTATGGACGTCTGACATGCAAGCAGATGGTGAGTAACCAATCTCAAAAATCATATCCAATTATTAGATGGTTTTAACATTAACTAACAAACGTCATCTCTGGTCTGTACTTAAATGTAGACTCCACAACAGGTGACGGCGAGCCTAAGCCGGAAATTCAGGATGTTGAGGATCAGGATGTGTCGTAATTTAAGTAAACCCCCGCCCTTCCATTAAAAAAAACATACCTTCTAAAGTAAATATAATACATATAATATATATGCATACAACAATAAAAACAACAACACGCAACCGGGTAGTAAACAAGAACAACAAGAAGAAAAAACAGCAGCAACAACAACGATAAACGACAACTACAGGGCACAACCACAGATTGCAATAACATCAATAAGAACAACAGCAGCAAGTCGAAGCCATCAGGAAAAGCAATAATAAAAACCACGCAAATACACAAGAACAAGAAACAAACAAAACAGTGAACATCAACAATAACAGCAAGCAACATAAACTGAGGGTGCTCGTAGGGTGGGCGTGGCATTGTTGGGGCAAGAATGAGGTGCAGTCACCGTCGTCTTCGTTGTGGTATGCGATGTTTGGCCCTGGCTTCCCCCAAAGCTACAGCAACAGCAGTAGAAACTACTACAATTGAAATTTTTTGCATTCGAGAAACAAAAGCATTATATTATATTTAAATAAATATTATATTTAATTCTGAGAAGCGAAAACAAACAATACTTCATTTCAAAAAAAAAAAAAACTACTAAACACACAGTACGCATGAAAAAGTTGGCGTATTATATTAACAATCTTATCAGCAACAAGAACAACAACACATAAGATACACAACTTCAACTTTAATTTTAAGACAGTCATAAAGTAATTAATTGAACTAAAATAAAAGGTAAAAACATTCGAAAGCAAACTTAATAAGCGCAAATTTAATTAAGTGAAACGAATCGAAATAAAAACGAAAATATGTTAGAAGCAAACGCAAAAACAGAACAGCAGAAAATAATTTAAATTTAATACGAAATAAAAAATAAAAGCAAATGTGAAGTAATTACGGATTGAGCATATAAAAAAAAGGTCGAGCAACAAAACTAAAAACAAAATACAAAAATTAAATATTAAAGCGAAATTTAAAAGAGTAAAAGTAAAACGAGTTCATAAGCTTAAATTTGTATGTAAAGTTAGTGTATTGTTCACCAAACTTATCGAGACGCCCACACAAACACGGAAGAGAAAAACCAAGCAAACACACTACGCTAATGCAAATGGAAAATTTTCGTTTTTATCTTAAATTTCTTTTCATCAGCTGTAACTTTGTATCTTTCTCTTACTCTCACATGCAAATCAAAAAGAAAAGATAAACAAAATATTAAGCGCAGATTTCGTTCCGGGTTTCTTACATGTGTATGTATGTACAAGTTTATTTTACGGTTTTAAAATCATTTTACCACAGACATTGCATATATATAAATATAAATATTAAAACGAAAAGTATTTGTAGTTGCGTGCAGCAAAAGGTACATATATATAAATTTATACCTACCACTTATGTAATTTGTTGATTTCGAGTATTTTAATTGAGAACCCCACTCCCTGCACTACACCTACAAAATACCTGTAACGAAATGGAAACAAATATTTTTGCATTTAACACTCAAGAAAAATAAACCAGGTGTAAATCATTAAATAGCTACAAAAGATTCCTTTAGTTTCTGAAGCGTATAGCAAAGCGATTGATTTGCCAATAAGAAACCACAACCAAATCAAATTAAAAGAACAAAAAGAAGAAAAATATAGGTGAATAGGGAAGGCCGATCGAACCGAGCAAAAAGCTGAATGGGTAATTTAGGGCCACCAGCAACAGATACATAATTAATATAGGCAAACAAAAATAACAGCAAACAGCTAAGATTTGCATTCATTTCAAATAAAAATAAAATCAAGATAAAGCGCAGAGCTTTACTAAAATTTATCATCGCCCCAGCGAAAGAAGCTAATGCAGCTTTTCACAGAACATTTTGTGGGTGGGAACACTGTAACGGAAATTACAAAGATAGTACGACCGAGAACTAAAAACACATACTTATACATGTACATATGTTCGCAAATATTGTTTTATATGTATATGTATGTTTGCAAGTACGTAAGGTTTTTAGTTTTTATCATAAATTCAGACATTTACCAAATGAATAAAATTCAATAAAATTTCTGTTGATTTGGTTTGTTCGCTTAAAGATTGATGTTACAGTCGGAGGAACGCGTCTCTGAAATACATACATACATAGATTCTTGCGCACAATACACTGTTCATGTTTATATAAAATTTTGTACTTTCCCCAAACACATCCCGCAAATCGATAAAAACAAATTACAAATACAATCTTAAAGTTATTTTTATGTATCTCAAAAATTTCATAACGTTTGAATAATAAACGCAGAATTTAGAACATTCTGGTAGAATTTATATACATTTACATATATGTACATATGTATGCCTTATCTTATTTTAAAACCGATACCTCAATGGCTCAAACACACGTAAAAGATGTATGCCCACTTAGGAAAATGACTTTCTTCAATATCGATATATACATATTCCTAAGTTCCCATTGCGTCACAGTGCTTGCCACAGAGCCTCAGGGGTGCATTTGGGCATCTGACAATGAGCTTCCAAAATAAGAATTGCTGATTTTTAGGCTCAGATGCACACCTGCTCTGTGTCGAGTGGTGTGGCGCAATAGGAACTTAGCAATATGCATATATCTTGATCAGCATCAACAGCCGAGTTGATGTCCGCCTGTATCTCAAAGACTATAAGAACTAGAGACACCTTTGTATGTGTGCTCATCTATATCTTGCCCAGATCAAGTTTGATTTATAATTTCGATACGCCCTCCTAAATCGGAAAACAATATTTCGAAATTTACAAGTGCTACTTTAATGCCAGCATTAATTATAACAAACTCGGTGTGATTTTGTTGGGCCCAGCAAGTGCCAAAAATTTTAGGTAGTGGCACGATTTAAACAGGTGCTAAAAAAGCTTCCCATCTGCAAACATTGTAGTTAATGACATTTAAAAAAGTGATTGCAAAATAGTGTAACAATTAGAATTTTATCGTTTTTTTTCACTGCTGGTTTTCACTTTCGCTGTTGAAAAAGTTTCGCCCGCTCATATGTACAGTCAGTCATACATACACGGCAGAGGTGTCCGTTATCTCTCCTGTATTCTGCTTTGTGCCGAACAGTGCAGATACGAAGCATTCGTGCACTTGCTGGTTTTCAGTGCAAATTATCAAACATTCGTTTTGCAAGGTTGACTTAGATGTTTCGCGGCATTTGTTAAGAAGCACCTGCGCCTGTACTTGCTTTTCGTGGTTAGGACGTGCACTTTCGTGCAGTGAACTGATTTAGTATCGGTGGACACGAAGTCTCAACTCGGGAGCTCGTCAACAACAACTACAACAACAACAATTCGTTAAGGGAATTCCAAAAAAGCTTTGGAGTACCAGAATGATTGTACTTATTATAAAAATCACTTGGAAAAATCATACACTCTCAAAACCTACTGCATTGTTTTACTCAGTGTACTTAAATCGAACAGCGACACACATACTGCGTCATTACTATTTTTTGTGGACTTGTGGTGACAGCAAAGCATCTGCAAGAATCCGAGCTGCTTTGCAGCGCATCAGCAGCTGCAGTCAAGGATTGGCTGGCCTCTGTCGGACTGCAGGTGGTTGATCATAAGACTGAAGCGGTTCTGATTAGCAGCCGGAAAATAGTGAAAGTGGCCCACATCAACATGGATGGCGTCACCATCACCTCCAGCAGGGCAATTCGCTACCTCGGTATCTTGCTGGTCACAAGGCTCAGCTACAGAGAGCACCTGGAGCACGTTGGGCGGAAAGCGGCGGCGATTGGGCAGGCACTGAACCGCATGATGCTGAACACTCGCGGCCCAAGACAGGGGCGCAGGCTGCTGCTGCAAAGTGTTGTTAAGTCCACCATCCTCTATGGAGCACCGGTTTGGGCAGGGGCCATGAAGATTAAACCTTATAGGAGAGGACTCCAGGCCACATACAGACTTGGCGCGCTTCGCGTCTGCAGCGGCTTCAGGACTGTGTCTGGGGATGCAGCCCTTGTGATTGCAGGTATGGTTCCGCTTGACCTTTTTGCCGCAGAAAGAGCCACATCATATATGGAGCGGCGTTCCTCAGCGTGGTATCGCCATATTGTTAGAGCGGCGAGGGGAGATTTCCTGAGACAGTGGCAGGCCAGATGGGATTCGTCACCAAAGGACCGTTGGACACACCGCCTCATCCGAAACGTGCATTCGTGTCTAAATCGGAAATCAGGTTTTTTGCCATGAGGAAGACCCACTTTGTTCTTGGTGTTATCCAGATGCCGAAGAAACCGCCGAGCACGTACTGTTTTCATGTAGAAGGTTTTCGACCGAGAGAAGCGAGCTTGAAAGAGCCATGGGAGCCCACATCACAGAGGAGAACCTTGTCAGGCTCATGATGGAGAGGGAGGAAAACTGGTCTGCAGTAAGCACGTTTGCTGTCAGAGTGACGACTAAGCTTCGTCTGCTGGAGAGAGGCAGGCGTAACGAAGGAGGGGCGTAATATGCCAGCCCAGGATCTTGGGCACCACCTACTTTCTTTATTTTAGCGTACATTGTATATACACACTTATTTATTTATTATCCCTACTCACTCACGTTTCTCTGTAACAATAAAAGAATTAAAAAAAAAAAAAATTACTATTTGTTGTTACCTCGACTTGTTGTTAGTTTTTATGACGGTCCTAATTTTAAAGTGTTTAATATCTCGCAAGTCGATTTGCAGACTCTCTGGCGGCTCAAAAGCGTTCGGAGCTGAGCCACTGCGTACCCATCGCTGATTTACACAATGCGGGCATTTGGCATTGGAAGTATTGAGAATATAAGTTTTAAATTTCAACCCGACATCTCTCCTAGTTCAAAGGTTATAGGCTCATAAGCTTAGTTCAGGAGCATTGCAGTACCAATTCTCAAATGGCTCAAGTCACTATTTATAAGTTGGCAGAAGCCTTTAGGTTTCATTGTGACCTCACATTTTATAAAACCATTAAATAAAACTAAATTATGGAGCTGTCTTATGATATGGCTGACATGCAATATACATTTACTAAAACGCAAATAAATCTTGGCGGGCAAGTTCTGGCAATGGTTAATGCTTTTGGATATCATCTAGAGGCTCGCCTCACTCCTTTTGATTTTGCTACGACAGAGCAGTTTAGAGAGACCCATCAGAGCCTGTAGAGCCCATTGCAGATGTCCCTTCTTATTAGGACTATAAAAGTTGAAGAAATATTTGAAGTCATCAGATTATTACCAAAAAATTAAAGCTCCGAGAATAGACAGGATTTGTCACACTACGTTAAAGGCCTTGCTCACAAAAACTATAATATATATTGCATTAATTTTTAATGCAATACTTGGGATTCAAGTGTTCACAAAACAGTGGAAATTAGTAGCGATTCAAATGATTATCAAGCCAGGTAAACCAGAATTTGATCCCGGCCAAAAAGTCTTTTACCCTGTCTGTGCAAATTGTGTGAGAGGCTTATTGCCAACTGGATAACTGTCACTATTATATCATATAGCTACTATACTACTATATCATATAGCTTCGGCTCGAAATCCACTTTTTACGGCTTATATAGGGCACTGCAAGGGTATCCAAATTTTGGCGCACCAAAGCTAGCTTGCGGTATATTTTTAGACCCAGTACTTTAAAAAAGTACAAATGGGTCTATTACGTTTGTGCAAAAAAAATGTGCGTAACAGGCAGAAGGAGGCGTGGCAGACCCCATAAAATATATATATTCTTGATCAGCATCAACAGCCGAGTCGATATAGCCATGTCCGTCTGTCTGTCTGTCCGTCTGTCCGATTTTTGAGTTCCTAGATCTCAGAGACTATAAGAGCTACAGACACCAAATTTGGCATGAAGGTTTATCTATATCTTGCATTGATCAAGTTTGTTTTAGATATTTGCCACGCCTCCCTCCGCCCCTAGAAATTGAAAAACAAAATTTTAAAGACGAATTACAAGAGAACCTTTAAGACCAGAGCCTTGATTTGGTATATATAATACTCGCTATAGTCCAAACCTGTCCTAAAAATTTCATTCCAATCGGTTGATAAACGCGGAAGTTATTTAACTAACAATGATACAGGCAAAAGGAAGAAGAAGAGATGCAAGCGGCCTCTGTGTTTATCAAGTGGCGCCATCTATTGATGGTACGCAACATTGAAGAAAAATCTTTAGTGAACGCTTTGCACTCAAAAAGTACTGGGTCTCCTACTGTCGAGCTTGCTCCACTGTAGCTTACTGCATTTTTTTTCATGCGTTTAGGTTTAAAAATAAGCTAGTTAATATACACAAATAAGTTAAAAACGAAGACTTAGCTCAATTCAATGATGGACAGCTCTAACATTGCCCTTATAAAGCGTAAAACTTTTCTCTTTGCATTTTTTGAAAATTACTTAAACTTTGACGAGCTACACAGTCCACAAAGTTTGCATAAAATACTTCAAATAATCCTTAACTCGAAAATATAAGCTTTTCTCAAACGGATCGAGGGGTGCATATACGGATTGGGCTGACTTTTATTCAATATTCACCACGGTCATAGACAACGAAGCAGAAATGTCAGCGATTGAAAAGCTGTAGCATCTCCGTTCCTGATAAAGTGGATGCGCTCTCGACACAATTCGTTTGAGGTGGGTTAAGCTGGTCATATTTTTGGAGAGACGGTGCAGAGCAATGGAGAATGTGGAGTATTCGATGCGAGCTCAGAATGGCAAGTCAACTAAAACCGTCAGTATTGCGCAAAAGAAATCCTTTGTCACTGCAACCGTCTCATTTCGAATCTGCCTGATGTGCGAGAACACAGACCATGCTATTTACAATTGTCCTCGGTTTGTAAGTCTATCCCCAAGAGCTCGCCAACATGAGGCAAAGAGACATGCACTTTGCGTTAGATGCCTAAAGAAAGGCCATCAATTGCGGCAATGTAAGTCTGGATCTTGTTGCTCCTCTCAATCGACTCACCACACACTCTTGCATTACACAACATCACCTAAATTTTCTGTGCATACATCTGGTCAGGACACTGTAACGCCATCGTCTTGCAATGGCGCAAGGCGTCATGCCTTCTTTGCAACGTCGCTAGCTTTGCCTCTAGCCTTCTCTACTCAATCTGCTTCTGATGCTGTACGTGCTGCAGCTTCGCAAAAATCTTTCTGTAAACGTTGTTTCAGGCATTGGGGATTCCCACTTATCTACAGACGGACACTTTGTCGATGATCTGAAGTCTCGCATGTCAGACTTCACAACTAACCTCACTGTAGGTATTGGGCAGACTATTACGGATAATCTACCTAGCTGTCCAGTGTGCATCGCCAGTTAAAACGTTCCCGCTAACATACCACTCGCTGACCCTTCGTTCAACGTGCCTCAGCGGATTGATCTGCTCATCGGTGCTGGTCTGTTCTACAAGCTTATTTGCAGAGATCATATTGAGCTTTCTAATTTACTTACTTATTTAATTTCGACTATGTGCATTTGACAGATAATTGTCTAAGTGTAAGTTACATCGTAAATGATAAATATTAAAAAATGATTTAAACTAAAAAAAAGAAAAAAATATATATACTAGGGGGCTGGCCCCCTGCTCGCTTCGCTCGGCAACCCCCGGCTCGCTACGCTCGCTGAAATCCTTGGGAGAAATGAAAAGTGAAAATAGGGAACACTTCTCAAATCTCGGGGAGAAATGTGGAGTGAAAATAAGGAACACTTAAAACTGGACCTTATGTCATTTCTTTTAAGAAAGCGGAAAATGTAAATTTAATTTTTCCCAACAGTCTGACTAACATACAATAATAGTACTTTATATAAGCAGAGGGAAAACCCTCTAGTGCTCGCTTCGCTCGCCAACTCCCGGCTCGCTACGCTCGCTGAAATCTCGGAAAGAAATGTGGAGTGAAAATAGGGAACACTTCTCATATCTATAGCCGGACCTTATGTCATTTATAATAAGCGGGAAATGTAAATTCAATTTTTTAAATTTTTCAAACCCAACATTTAGTTAGTTACTATAAGTTAGAAAGAATAAGTAAGATTTCTTAATAATAAAAGTTGAGGCCTCTGCGTTGAAGACACAGTTAAGTCTATGTATTTTCTGCATTATCTGTACAGAGCACTCGGAAGGAATCATGCTGGGAATAGTTGTTAGCACACAGATTAAGTTATAGCGGTACAAAATTACGGGAATGTCTTGCAGGAACTAAGAAAATAATTTAAATCAGTACATATGAAAGAAACAATTTCACCAGTTACTAATTTAATCAGAAACATGACGCCAAGCATTATCCAACGGTTTGTTAAAGTGGGTAGATTAATTAAAAGAAGATAAAGTAAATAGTCTATGTAAGAGTAGATATAAAGAACCCGCGCAGTAACTAGGTACGCATCCTGGCAACCCATCGGTGCCTGGGGAGAACACTGGTTTGATAAAATTTAGTTCACATAATACTGAGTCTTCAATGATCACGGGTTCAGGAAAAAAGTTAGATTTTGGCAACTTACAGGGATAGGAATCCTATAATAAGATGTACTAGGAGAGTAAGTAGTTTGAAAAAATACTGCAAATGGATCGGCTGTTGCCTGATTATTATTTGCCGTCGTATTTTCATATAAAACTGAATTTACGTTTAGAATTTACAAAACTATAGAATCGTTTAGGATCCTGAGCAAACTGAAGCCGGTAACGACACAAATAATTGTTGTAAAGTTGCAAGTTAACTGAGTTCAAATTACACTTAGCAATAGAACAATGTGAAAAATCGACTTCGTTCCCTGCACGTTTATATTTTTTTAAAAATGCAGTAAGCTACAGTAGAGCATGCTCGACGGTAGGAGACCAGCCCTTTTTGAGTGCAAACCGTTCACTATAGACTGTTCATCAATGCTGCATACCATTCAATAGATGGCGCCACTTCGAAGATAAGTTAATAAACACAGAGGTCGCTAGAGTCTCTTCTTCTTCCTTTTGAACGTAACAATATTAGTTGAATAACTTCCGCGTTTATTATCCGATTGGAATGAAATTTTCAGGAAAGGTTTGGACTTTAGTGTTTATTATATGTACCAAAAACCAAGGCGCTAGCATCAAAGGTGCTTTTGTAACTCGACTTCGAAATTTTGTATTTAAATTTCCGGGGGCGGAGGCGGGCGTGGCAACCTATTTTAACGAATTAAATAATCTCATTATAAATCACGACTGGTCCCAGTATTTTCCGAGCAATAACTTAGAATTTGCTTTGTGTCTTTTTTACAACACTTTGAACCGCTTTTTTGATCAATGCGTTCCTCGAAGGTACTCTGCGAGGTCTAACAACCCCCCCTGGCGTTATCAAGTCTAAAAATTGCAGTAAGCTACAGTGGAGCAAGCTCGACAGTAGGAGACCCAGTACTTTTTGAGTGCAAAGCGTTCACTATTGATTGTTCTTCAATAATGCGTACCAAACAATAGATGGCGCTTTACGAAGTTAATAAACACAGAGGTCGCTAGCGTCTCTTCTTCTTCCTTCTGCCCGTAACATTCTTAGTTGAATAACTTCCGCGCTTATCATCCGATTCGAACGAAATTTTCTGGACAGATTTGGACTATAGTGTATATTATATGTACCAATAATCAAGGCGCTAGTCTTAAAGGGGCTCTTGTAATTCGACTTTGAAATTTTGTTTTGCAATTTCCGGGGGCGGAGGGAGGCGTGGCAAAAATCCAAAACAAACTTGATCAATGGGAGATATAGATGAACCTACATGCCAAATTTGGTGTCTCTAGCTCTTATGGTCTCTGAGATCTAGGTGACACAAAATAGGACAGACAGACGGACATCGCTATATCGACTCGGCTGTTGATGCTGATCAAGAATATATATACTTTATGGGGTCTGCCACGCCTCCTTCTGCCTGTTACGCACATTTTTTTTTGACAAACTTAATAGACCCATTTGTACTTTTTTAAAGTACTGGGTCTAAATATCGCGATTTTAAATTTTTAGACCCAGTACTTTAAAAAAGTACAATGATATAGGTTTGCAATTTGAAATATATATTGAATATAATTAGGAAATTTCAAACCTATATCTTTTATTGTCAAAAAGTTATAGACTTGTGGTTTCCACTTCATCAGTGTATGGCGTGTTTTCAATATTTTTAGACCCAGTACTTTAAAAAAGTACAAATGGGTCTATTAAGTTTGTGCAAAAAAATGTGCGTAACAGGCAGAAGGAGGCGTGGCAGACCCCATAAAGTATATATATTCTTGATCAGCATCAACAGCCGAGTCGATATAGCCATGTCCGTCTGTCTGTCTGTCCGTCTGTCCGATTTTGTGTCGCCTAGATCTCAGAGACTATAAGAGCTAGAGAGACCAAATTTGGCATGTACGTTCATCTATATCTTGCATTGAACGAGTTTGTTTTAGATTTTTGCCACGCCTCTTTCCGCCCCCGGAAATTGAAAAATAAAATTTCGAAGTCGAATTATGAAAGAACCTTTAAAGCTAGCGCCTTGATTTTTGGTACATATAGTACATTCTATTGTCCAAACCTGTCCTGAAAATTTCATTCAAATCGGATGATAAACGTGAAAGTTAATCTACTAACAAAGTTACGAGCAAAAGGAAGAAGAGACGCTAGCGACCTCTGTTAATCAACTGATGTTCGTAGTAGCGCCATCTATTGAATGGGATTGATAGTTAACGCTTTGCACTCAAAAAGTGCTGGGTCTCCTACTGTCGAGCTTGATCCACTGTAGCTTACTGCATTTTTATTAAAAAAAATGTTATTAAAAAAACTTTTTTAAAAAAAAAATGTGTTGGTTAATTTAAAAACAAAAATATTTATAAATTATATTATAAAAAAACGAATCAGAATAAAATATAATATTCTTACAAAATGTATTATTTGTTTTAAAAAAACCGCACAAACCTCAATATACCAAAATATACTGCAACCTTAAATTTTCATGCTTCGCGGCGGGGGCTAGGAATTCATTTTAGACATGGGGTTTATTAGTGAAAATTTCTTAGAATTCATCGCAGATTCCGAATCTGCTATACGCTTACCACGTTTTTTTAGCTCCATACAAATTGACCCGCCCTAGTATACATACATATATTTTTTTCAAATTTATTCTTTAGTTTTATTTAATAAACAACATACAATAACTTAATTTTAATATTATTAATATAATTAATTAATACTGAAAAGAGATGAAACGAAAATGTATATACATTAGTTTGTATTTTGAATATATTTCACTATTATTTGTGTATACTTACATTTCATGTGGGTCCAGTATTTAATTAACGCATTTGACTTAACCCACATAATGGCCAACTTAAGAATATGTACCTGTATAAAACAATTACACAATATAATGGGGAAAATGTGGTGTGAGGGAATTAACGACGTTTAATTGGAGGTCACTGCTTAAATACCGCAGATTTTCAACGGTCATAAGGACCAAACAAGTTAATTAGACTTTATTTATTTAATTAAAATGATATGCCCAACAAAATAAATATATTATATAATTATAATGTATCATCAGGCCAGAAAGCGACTATATTAATATTTTATTTAAAAGTGGCAGCATTCAATTTGTTTTGCTTATTAGCAGCAACAACAGCTGATTTATATAAAGCGGCCACAATAACAGCGTAGATAACACTTATATCGATATCGAACACGTATATCGATAACAAATTACTAATATTCTGTTAGCGGAGTGAAAAAACCAGATTTTTTACGATTTCTTTTTGATCTGAGTGTAAATACTGCTATAGGCGGCAGCTGGCGCCAAGCTCTTGTAAACTGAAGAGCAACTACAAAAAACAAAACGAGCCAGAAAGGTAATGGCTTGGACATCGCTGATCTAGAAAAATATCTATCGTTTTCTTATGTCCGGTTTTCACTGTCATGCATTTTGTAAGATATCGAAGGCTTTCCGAAAAATGCAACTTGCTGTGCTTAAAATTAAAAATTAAGTTTCAGTTGTGGTTCATAGTCTGCCGATCTGGTTTTTGTTGTTCAAGCGCCTTTTTTATTTTGCTCCAGTTCCCTCCATTTTTCTTTTTCGATAATTCACTTATTACTCAGCAGCTGAAATTAAAGCGTCACATATATTTTTCCCATCAGCAGCTGAATGACAGCGTAATAGTATCTGAAAACAGTGTTTAAATATAGCGCAAGCTAACTTTGGCGCGCCAAAGTTTGGATACCCTTGCAGTGCCCTGTGTAAGCCGTCAGATTTTTTACAAAATTTGTTAAATGTTGATTTTGAACCAATCGTTCCTATGGCAGCTATATGATATAGTAGACCGAATTACACCAAATTTGGTCAGCCTGTTTAAAACTTAATCAAACACACAATGTGTATATTTGGTTGAGATATCTTGAGAAACAGAAAAAGTTTTTCATACTAAATGTTTACTTCCAACCGATCGTTCCTATGGCAGCTATATGATATAGTTATCTGATCCGGCCGGTTCCGACATATGTACTGCGTGCAGCAAAAAGACGGACCTGTACCAAGTTTCATCAAGATAGCTTTAAAACTGAGAGACTAGTTTGCATAGAAACAGATGGACAGACGGACAGCCGGACAGACAGACGGACATGGCTATATCGACTCAGCTTGTCGCCCTGATCAAGAATATATATACTTTATGGGGTCTGTGAGGCTTCCTTCAATGCGTTACACATTTCGTGACAAAATTATAATACCCTCTGCAAGGGTATAAAAACGCTCGTGCTATTAGCTGGCAACTTTTGCTGGGGATCGTACCAGCTAAAAGCCACAGCAGAAAATTCTGCTTGCTTTTAGCTACTGTTTTTTTATATGGAGTTGCCAGTCAGCGTACACGATTTTTCAGTGCTAGGTACTAGGCTTTCAAAAACAAAACAGTTTTTCACCATAAAGAATGGCTTCTAACCGATCG
This sequence comes from Drosophila neotestacea, assembly GCA_035044365.1. Lineage (NCBI taxonomy): Eukaryota > Metazoa > Arthropoda > Insecta > Diptera > Drosophilidae > Drosophila > Drosophila neotestacea. The sequence goes on from JAWNMD010000719.1 coordinate 40,276, forward strand.
TTTTTATGGCAGCTTTATGATAAAGTTATCCGATCTGGCCGGTTCCGACTTATGAACTGCATTTCAAGTTTAATCAAGATAGCTTCAAAACTGAGAGACTAGTTTGCATAGAAACAGACGGACATTCCTAGCCAGGCTCGAAATATATGGTACATTCTGCTTGGCAAACATTTCGGTCTACTGGATACTATGCTCTAGAAAGGGAAAACGCAGCAGCGAAATTTAAAATCGCTTGGATGCCATGTACGGTGACTAATCTCCTTCGACGGCAACCATCAAGAACTGGTTAATCGAGTTTATTCACGACCGCACGTCGAGTTTTGATAAACCCAGGTGCCCCGAAAACGGCTACTACGGACGAGAACGTAAAAAAGTACTCGATCTTGTGTTGGCGTGTGTTGTTGAGCGTCAATTAAAGGTACGTGAGATAGCTGAGACTGTAGGCATTGCAGGAAAAACGATGCATCCTATTTGCACGATGTTTTGGGTTTGAGATGTTTGGGCAAGGCGATGGGTGCGTCGTTTGCCCACACTGGAAAACAAACGTAGCCGGGAGACCTTCGAGGCCACCAAGGCCCAGCGTAACCGGGAAACCTTCGAGGTAACCAAGGCCCAATTTTGTTGAACTGCTCTACCAATTGCTGCCCCATCCACTGTATTCTCCAGATTTAACCCCCTGAGCAGGTTATCGCCGCCACGGACGCCTATTTTGAAGACCTTAAGAAAACATTTTTTTTACGGGTTGAAAAAGTTGGATCATCGCTGGGCCAAGTGTATCGTGGTACAAGGAGATTATGTTGAAAAAAGTAAATAAAAAATAAAAATCCAAAATTTTCGTTTTTCTTTTGTAGGGTAAGTATTAATTGAATGACGCTCGTATGTCAACTAAGAGAACTCACAGATTACCTGTTTGGTACAGTTCATATAGACTGACCAAATGTAGGGCAAATCGGACTACTATATCATATAGCTGCCAGATCGGCTCGAAATCAAATCAATATAGCTTGTCCCATTCTACATTTCTCAGATGTGGACCTACCAGTCATGGTTTTCAAAATGAATTGCAGATAGAAACTTCTTGAGAAATACGGATCGCTGCGCTCCACTTGGATCCCAGGTATGGTCTACAGTCCTGGAAAATAGAGACACAGGCTCTGGTAATTGAAGCATGACACAGAGAATGCATCCGCAGAATAATGCAGGTGGCCAGATATCTTCATCTTTTAAAAGAATCAGAGGGATAAGGGAAACACTTCAAAGAACGAAAAAATACTAGCTTCTCGAGCATAACGTGAAATTTTTCAAATGCTTATAACACTAGTTTACAAATGAATTATCTGTGCTTTGTTTTTAGACCTAAGTATTTTTCCTGTATAGATTTTGTCCTCCTAAACATGAAAAAGTATGTTAAAAATTTTTCTATGGAGTAGTTTTTGAGATATTATTTTTTTAAATTTTTTCATAGGTGACTCAGCTTCTTCGAGTATAAGTCGTAAACGCGATTACAGTTTTCAACAAAATTAGGTTTCAACTAAAGGTAATGAAATTTTCTAAAACTTTTTCATTCAAGTTTTGAAATCAGCTCGATCTTCATAATGTTTGAGCCTCTAAAGTTGAAAAATTCATTTATTTTGCGAAAAAAACACAAAAAGGGGTTCAAACAAAAATTCATAAAGTATATTTAACGCAAAAAATAAAAAAAATGATGCAGACATAGAGCTTGAACTCTCCCGAGTAAAACAAGCTATCGTTCATAGAAATCGGTTGATTAACTATTGAGTAATGCGACTTTTAATGGCAAAACACAAGTTCTAAATTTTTATATTTATCGCTTTTCGTGCGATACTTCAATATCGATATTGCATATCTTCGTGCGATATACACTGCCATGCACTTGAATAGGGACAAGAATTTGTTTATGTTTCGTTTCATTTTTCTCTTAATCTACTAAAGCTATTGGCATGTGCTTTGCTGTTTTCTGAAGAAGAGAACATAGGCAAACTGTGGAAATGAGCGAGAGGTCGCGACAATTTACCGTTATCATTTTTTTTCGGTTTTGCTTTGACCATTCCTAGAATGCTGTACTTTTTTGCATGCACTTGAATAGGGACAGACGTGATTTTATCACTCTGAGCAAAATTCCATGCGATAAAGTTTATTATTTGCCAACTGAAACACATTTTAAATATAAATAAAACGTAATGAGTCGCGGCAAAGCTCTAACTCCTGTTGAAAAAGGCAAAATAATTGCGTATAAGGAATGTAATCTGACATACAGACAAATTGCTGAAAAAATTGGAAAAAGCAAAAATGTTATTTGCAATTTCCTTAAAAACCCTGCAAATTACGGGAATAACATGAAAGGACGCACCAAAAAAGTCCGAGCAATAGTTTTCGAGATGAAAATGGCAAGTTTTACAGGTAAAAAGCTTAATTTTTCTTTTTTTAATTAAAAAAAAATTATATAAAAATTATAAAAAAATATTTTTTGTCATAAGCAGTATTTAGACTCGCGTCAAAATGAAATCGTAAAAAATCTGGTTTTTTCACTCATCTAACAGAATATTAGTATTTTGTTATCGATATACGTGTTCGATATCGATATATGTGTTATCTACGCTGTTATTGTGGCCGCTTTATATAAATCAGCTGTTGTTGCTGCTGTTAAACAAAACAAATTAAATGCTGCCACTTATAAACAAAATAATAATATAGTCGCTTTCTGGCCTGATGCTACATTATGATCATATAATATATTTATTTTGTCAGGCACATCATTTTAATTAAATTAAATAAAGCCTAATTAACTTGTTTGGTCCTTATGACCTTTGATAATCTGCGGTATTTAAGCAGTGACCTCCAATTAAACGTCGTTAATTCCCTCACACCACATTTTCCCCAAATTTTACTATTCAAAAGGTCATAATTTCATCATTCTCTGATGAAATAAGGGGTGGAGGCTTATTTCATTACGTCAAATTGAAATGGCCCGCAAACTGTGCTATGCTAAGTCTAACAGTGCCATTTTGAGTTTAGCAGAACGGCAGGCCCTTACGTTATGAAACGTAACGAGAAGTGTGAACCAACTTTGAAATGAAAAACGGGAAAAAAAATTTCGCTGTTTTTTTTATATGGAGTTTTTCATTTCCACGGCGTTTTGACGCGAGTCTAAATACTGCTATAGCGTTTAAAGCTTTTTCGTCTACGATCATTTTAAAAGTAGTTTGAACCAAATCGGACAACAATTACAGAAGTTTCGACTATAAACAATTTTTTCTCATACTTAGAGTTGCAAAATCGTATGGAGCTTCATACATTTTTTTATTGACAATTGTATCTTTGAATTGTTTATAGTCGAAACTTCTGTAATTGTTGTCCGATTTGGTTCAAACTACTTTTAAAATGATCGTAGACGAAAAAGCTTTAAACGCTATGACAAAAAATATTTTTTTATAATTTTTATATAATTTTTTTTTAATTAAAAAAAGAAAAATTAAGCTTTTTACCTGTAAAACTTGCCATTTTCATCTCGAAAACTATTGCTCGGACTTTTTTGGTGCGTCCTTTCATGTTATTCCCGTAATTTGCAGGGTTTTTAAGGAAATTGCAAATAACATTTTTGCTTTTTCCAATTTTTTCAGCAATTTGTCTGTATGTCAGATTACATTCCTTATACGCAATTATTTTGCCTTTTTCAACAGGAATTAGAGCTTTGCCGCGACTCATTACGTTTTATTTATATTTAAAATGTGTTTCAGTTGGCAAATAATAAACTTTATCGCATGGAATTTTGCTCAGAGTGATGAAATCACGTCTGTCCCTATTCAAGTGCATGCAAAAAAGTACAGCATTCTAGGAATGGTCAAAGCAAAACCGAAAAAAAATGATAACGGTAAATTGTCGCGACCTCTCGCTCATTTCCACAGTTTGCCTATGTTCTCTTCTTCAGAAAACAGCAAAGCACATGCCAATAGCTTTAGTAGATTAAGAGAAAAATGAAACGAAACATAAACAAATTCTTGTCCCTATTCAAGTGCATGGCAGTGTACGTGTATCGCACTTGTGTTGCATGTATATCGCACAAATATCGTTAAATATACTTTATGAAATTTTGTTTGAACCCCTTTTTGTGTTTTTTTTCGCAAAAAAATTGAATTTTTCAACTTTAAGAGGCTAAAACATTATGAAGATCGAGCTGATTTCAAATCTTTGAATAAAAAAGTTTTAGAAAATTTCATTACCTTTAGTTGAAACCTAACTTTGTTGAAAACGGTAATCGCGTTTACGATTTATACTCGAAGAAGCTGAGTCACCTATGAAAAAATTTAAAAAAATAATATCTCAAAAACTACTCCATAGACAAATTTTTAACATACTTTTTTATGTTTAGGAGGTCAAAATCTATACGGGAAAAATACTTTGGGCTAAGAACAAAAGTGGCTGTAAACTGGTATAACTGGACAAAGTCTAACAAATTCATAAAAAAAATTTAGTGGAGACCGCCAAGAAATTTCTTTACCATAATTCATACTAAATCAAGGTCTATCCAGGAAAAAAAATTCGAAGAGTTTGTGCACAGATTAGAGTCTAGACTCTACACTCACTAGACAATTACCCAAAATATTGTTTTCAGTTTCAAATGCGTTATTAGTTAAAGGGTATTTCAAGTCGAAAGTAATCAGACAGGTCAACCACCAATGTAGATGCACCAATAAAAATGTCAGTTTCCACTTCAGCTCAATGCCAAAGCCAGCGGCATTGAATATAAATTTTAGTCTGTCTCACAGCAGCAGCAAAAGCAGCAACCGAACTAGGTCTAGTGGCCATTGTTTAGGCTAGCCATATTGCCCACCCCCCATATCCACCAAGCTTATTACAAAAAAGACGTGAGCGACATAAGGCATATAAATGCTTACATATCTATATTTGAAAATCTATGCAAATTGGCTGACAACAGCACAAAGCGGACAAGCCGAAAAGTCTAACGATTTATTTGTAAAACGTTGCTAAGCTCGAGACGACATCAATTGAAAGACATGGCGCTGCAACTGCAAATTGAGAAGCTGAAAGGGCTGGACAATTACAAAGCGTGGTCGATGACGGTGCGTGCGTATCTAGAGTCAGAAGATCTATGGAGTGTTATCGAGAGTGGACCAGAGAATAAAGAAGAGGTACCCGTTAGGGAATTATTTATGGAGTTGTTACATTCAATTCAATAGTTGACGTTTTACAGTCCCTACTGAAGGATAAGCGCGCCAAATTCATTATACTTTGTCTAATTGAGACGAAGCTGTGTCAATTTATGGTCAGTATACGCACAGCCCGGGACCTGTGGAACTATTTGCGAACCCAGCACTCACTCCGCTGAAACATCTGACAACCTTGCAAAGCATATTAAAATATCAATATTAAAGTGCTGACAATGAGACTTGATTGTTATTTAATTTACATCCTTATGACTCAATTATTACCGGCTGATCTTCAGGATCTTCGTCAAGCAGGCCATCAAAGTGCCAGTTCAGCTGCTTTCCCAGTCGCTTGATCAGACGTTCCGCGCTCACCATTAGGCCACCAGCGTACAGATTCTTTAGCAGCTCTCGTACATCTTTGTAGACTGTGTTGTGTATGCTGGGTGTCATTAGCTCCTCCGGAAGATGAGGCAGTTGGTGAGCCAGAACTTCAGTGTACTTCATATAGACTAGCTTATGTTTGGTAACCGCTGTTTCAGAGTGTGCCAACAGGGCAAGTAGCTTGCGCCAGTGATCCAACGATTCCACAGAATATCCAACCAAAAAAAAGACAAATGCCAGCTGTAGTTCCTCAATGAGCCCATCTGGGTTATCTTCAAAGCTGTCAAGTAACTTATTCACAGCTTCTATGCAGTCAATGGCATGACGGGATATGTCTGCTGGTGGTGAATCTTGTGGCACACGGGAGGGTACCACACAAAAACGCGGTGCTGTGCCCTCCACAGGCTTTAGATTGGGAAGCATGTCACTCTCATCAACTAGAAGTTTGGCAGCAGAATGGCGTTTGCTTATATAACCAACGTTACCTCGTGGTCTGTCAGCATCTGTGCAGGACTGTAGTTCAATGTTTGTGCGTATAGTCGCAAGTTCTGGGCGGCAGCGGTGTGCACAGTGCTCGCTTACGCTGCCCGTCAGATTCTTCCACTCGCACACATATCGATAGTCGTAGGGCGCTAGGACGCGCTCCAACTGTGCAAGATTCCTACGAATACGTTCACGTTCCAGATCTGGCTCGACAGTCTGACGTGGGCGCATCTCTTCAAGCTCACCATCCCATTCGCGAACAAGTATCTCATTAGGATGAAAGAAGTGGACGAAGCCTACACGTGGTGCAGTTTCGCCATAAGGTCCGCGAGAAGCACACCATATGTAGTGGACGCCAGGTGGTACCATTTTGACGCCTCGAAAATCTGGGCCAATGGTGTAAGAACACAAGTCTATGCCAAATTCAGTGCCCACAGGAACGCCAGCTATTACCAAAACTGCGCCATCGGCGAGCAGACGCAGAGCCAAGTCAGAATCCATTTGCATGTTGGAGTTGTCCGTGTTCATTTTGAATTCTTTGTTATACTTATTTTCCAAGCTTCCAAGCCGTTGCCTTTAGTGACGTTTACAACAGAAAAATACACCGACTTTTAATTCTATTTCTTTTTTTGTTACTCAGCAAATAGTTGCGTTGCTTATTTAAAAATAACTAGTGAAATTTACTTGCAACAAATCTCAAAAAACAAACACATCAAAATTATGATCGGATAACGAAGTCAGCCTATCGAAAGAAAAGGATAGCTATTTTATAGCTAGACGTAGCTACTTTGAACCTTATTGCGTCCTTACACTGCCGCCGCTAAGCAAGAACCGATATCTTACCGGCAGAGCTGCTTACACTGGACACAATGCCGATAAAAATGCCGCACACTTGACGTAGTCAGCTGTTTTTGTTTACTATAAATCAAACTATCTATAGAAAAAACTTAATTGATGCAGCGAATTTGCTTCACAGACTGTGGCAATGTGCGCATATATAAACGTGAATAGGTCCTTGATTGTAAATAGGCCATATTCTCTTATTGTGTTGACCATTTCTGCATAT
>JAWNMD010000721.1:0-123175 GCA_035044365.1 Drosophila neotestacea
GAATAAGATTTGGTTCGTTTTTGGTTTTGAATAATCTTTATTAGTTGGGGAGCAGCGTAGGTGCCGCTTCCAACGTTCAGTTGAATCTGATTTGTCACATTTGTCCTTAGGTTCTAAGTAAGCCTAAGTCTGATCGCTGCGCTGCCCACAGTTGGACAGCAGAGAGACGGTTATGTATATGCTATGTATTATATGTATATAATTATGCTCTCTTAAGCTGGAGCGCAGGGGTATATGCATACACTTGAGTTCGGTCAAGTGGCCGGCGCGCGTAACAGAATGCTAACACTTGCACATAACTGTGAGCGCGCCGATCGACTCATATTTCGACCACCGGGGTTTTGTTTATGTAAGCACTGCAACAAAGTGTTACAGTGTGTTCACTTTAAGTAATCTTGGTACAGTGGATATTCAATATATATGCATACTACATCTCCCTCCTTTTGAAAAATAACGTAATATTATGAAGTTATTTTATATGTATATTTTACTTAAAAGAATAATTTTAATTAACAAACGAAAATTTTATTAACAACAAAAATTAATATATATTTTTTTGTTTTGTTTTTGATTTTTAAATGTATATATTCAAAGAAAATGAAATTACTAATAATATTCGTATTTAAAAAAATACAGTAAGCTACAGTGGAGCAAGCTCGACAGTAGGAGACCCAGTACTTTTTGAGTGCAAACCGTTCACTATTGATTGTCCTTCAATAATGCGTACCAAACAATAGATGGCGCCACTACGAAGTTAATAAACACAGAGGTCGCTAACGTCTCTTCTTCCTTTTGCCTTTAACATTGTTAGTTGAATAACTTCCGTGTTTATCATCCGATTGGAATGAATTTTTCTGGACAGGTTTGAACCATAGTGTATATTATATATACCAATAATGAAGTCGCTAACATTAAAGGGGCTCCTTCAGTTCGACTTCGAAATTTTGTATTTCAATTTCCGGGGGCGGATGGGGGCGTGGCAAAAATCTAAAACAAACTTGATCAATGGGAGATATATATGAACGCTATAGTCCAAACCTGTCCTGCAAATTTCCAATCGGATGATAAACGCGAAAGTTATTCAACTAACAATGTGACGGGCAAAAGGAAGATGAAGAGACGCTAGCGACCTCTGTGTTGCTTAACTTATCTTCGTAGTGGCGCCATCTATTGAATGGTACGCAACATTGCACAAACGTAATAGACCCATTTGTACTTTTTTAAAGTACTGGGTCTAAAAATTATTTAAGAAGATTAAGAATTATTTATGTCTTAGCATGGCCATACTAAATACAATTATGAAATAAACATTTTTAACCTATCCTTATGAACTTTTTGCTCTTTATTTTTATTGTTTTTAATAATTATATTATTATTTTCTTCTAATGCTACTACCGTAAAGGGACCTATATATTCTGGATCCAATTTATGGCCAGTTTCGTTTCTTAATAAAACTTTATCTCCTATTTTTGTTTTAAAATCTAACACCTGTTTATCGTAATGCATTTTATTTCTAATCTTAATCTTATCTAGCATAACTCTTGCTCTTTTATATGCCTGTTCTAGTCTAAATTTTGATTCCTTAGCGTAGTTTTCTATGTTGTATAGGGGTTCTGTATAATCTATTTTATTAAAATATTTTGGCAAATTGCTTTGTTTGCCGTAAACTAACTCATATGGACAATAATTGTGTGCCATAGAGGGTGTTGTGTTGAAACAAAATACAAAGTATTGAAGCCATACGTCCCAATCAGCTTTATCAACTGATATATATGAGCGTATATATTCATTAAATGTTCTGTGGCTTCTTTCTACTGTTCCAACTGTTTGATGATGATGTGCCGTAGACGTTATGTTGTCTATTTTTAAATATTTGCACAATTCATTTATGATCAAATTTTTATACTCTGTTCCCATGTCCGTAATGAACGTCTTCATTGGACCGTACTTCAGAATAAATGATTCGAATATCGCTTTTGCTACAGTATTTGCGCTTTTATTTGCAATTGGAACGGCAATTAGGTATTTGGTTAAATCACATATTAATGTGACAATATACTCGTTTCCATTCTCAGATGTAGGTAGCGGACCAATGGTATCCACTATCACTCTGTCAAAAGCTTTAATAGGAGTTTCTGTCAATATAAGTGGAGTTCTAGTGTGCTTTGTTATTTTAGCTTTTTGACATTTTTGACATTTTCTTATGTATTCTGTAATATCTTTGGACATTCCTTTCCAATAATAATGTCTTTTGACCTTGGCCAAGGTTTTTGAAATGCCAGTATGACCTCCTTGCATAGGTTCATCATGAAATGTAGACAGTATTGCTTCTTTTTCTTTATTAGTTTTAATTTGGGTCACCGGGTTGAGTAGCGCTACTCTTAATGAATTCAATATTTTATTGCCCATTTCTTTAAAATTATCTATTGAAACATATTCAAAGATATTTTCCCACGGTGCCATTTTGAGTTGGCTGATTTTATTTATACCGGCCTGCTTTTCAAGCCTTTGAAAAAATTGACCTAGGTCAAGAATTCCATTAGTATATAAATCGCTAACATCATATCTTGCAGTAATTTTTTTTCCATGTTTAAAGAAACATATCATATTTTCTACATGCAAGGCCACTACTTTACGCACATCGTCATTTTGGATGACGTCATATACGTTGGGCTTTGAAGCTTTTTCATTAAATTGCATAGGCAATTCTTCATTATTATCTCCTGCGCAGGATTTTTGTCTACTTTGTTGCCTGGTAGTGACTTTCAGGACTTTTATTTGTATGTCTTTGAGTTCTTGAATGGTTATTCTTGATAACGCATCCGCTACATGATTATCTTTACCCTTCAGGTATTCAACGGTGAAATTATATTCCTCTAGTTCAAGTCTCATACGCGTTAGTTTTGAGCTTGGATTTGTCATTGAGAACAAAAATGTTAACGGTCTGTGATCTGTTTTGACAGTGAAGTGTCTACCATAAACATATGGTCTGAAATAAGTAATTGCCCAATGAATTGCTGCCAATTCTTGTTCTGTTGTACTTTTATTACTTTCGCCCTTAGTAAACGATCTTGATGCATAAGCAACTGGAAGTTGGAGTCCATTCTTGTTTTGAGTTAAAACTGCTCCACATGCTTGCTTACTTGCATCTGTTATTATGCAAAATTCTTTGCTGAAATCTGGGTATTGTAATAAATTTGGATTTATTAATGATGATTTGAGATGTTCGAAGGCATGCTGGCAATCAGCTGTCCATTCGAATTTAACATCTTTTTTACATAATCGTGTTATGTGACGAGAGTAGTCGGCAAAATTTTGGATAAAACGTCTATAGTAATTGCAAAATGCAACGAATCGTCTAGCGCTGTCCGCATCATGTGGGACAGGGTAATTTTTAATGACGTCGTATTTTTTGTCGTCAGGTAAGATTCCTTTATCTGTGCATTTGTGTCCCAAAAATGTTACTTCATGCATGAAAAATGAACATTTTTCAGGATGTAGTTTAAGATTGTATTTCCTGCATTTCCCAAAAACATCAGTTAAGTTTTTGAGCATATGCTTTTCGGAACAACCAATGACTATTAAATCATCCATATAAAGGAAAGCTTGAGAAGGTTCCAATCCGGAAAATGCTATTGTCATCATTCTCTGGAAGGAATTTGGCGCTATTTTTAAGCCAAATGGCAATCGCGTGAAGCGATATGAGCCATTGCTTGTTGAGAAAGACGTTACATCTCTTGAACTATTTTCGAGTTCAATTTGATGAAAACCAGACATTAAGTCTAGGCATGAGAAGTATTTTGCTCTCCCTAGTTGATCTAAAATATCATCAATTCTAGGTAGTGGAAATTTATCCGACAACAGTTTTTTATTAATTTGACGATAGTCAATTACCAATCGCCATTTTTTCTTGTCAGAACCGGGAAGAGATTTCTTTGGAACTAACAGAAGTGGGCTGTTATAAGGTGATACAGACGGTTCGACTATCTTATTGTCGATTAATTTTTGTACTTGAATTTCTATCTCTTCTTTATGACTATGAGGGTTTCTATAATTTTTTATATAAACTGGTTCATCATCCTTCAATCTTAGTTTTTGTTTGTAGAAATTGTTTATTGTTATTGATTCGGTTTCAAGTCCGAATACATCACTGTACTGTGTGCATAAATCAGTTAATTCTTTTTTAAATTGTGGTGGAAAGTTTTTTGTTAATTGAGATAATACAGTTTTTTCTCTATTTTCAGGATTGTTTTGAACTATGTCGTAGTTCGAAAGTGATTCATATGTTAAATTTTTAATATTTACTATTTGGTCGGTACTGGTCGTATTCAGTAATCGGACAAATGCATTTTTGGTGGTTGCAACTGTATTTGCAACATAAATGCCTTCTTTAATTTCCTGATTTGGAATTAAAACACTATCTTCATCTGATAATAGATTAATCTTTCGGACAACTTGGGATCTTGCTGGTAGAATAATGGAGTTATTACCAGAACTGTATGTTATTGGAACATAAATCGGAAAATTTAAATTATTTGGTCTCATTATGAGCCAATCTTCATTAGGTTTAAAATCTAACTGGCAATTGAATTTTTTAATGAAATCAATGCCTATTATTCCATCACATGGTATTGCGAAATGCAAATCTACTAAATGAAAGTCGTGTGGAATTATATATTTACCTGTCTGAATTTCTATTGATATTAGTCCTTTTGACTGTATTAATTCATGTCCTATGCCTTGAATATTAATCTTTTTGTTTTCATTAATATTATAAAAGATATCGGAATTTTCTTTTAAAAGTGAGATATCTGCACCAGTGTCTATTAAAAAGACAAGGTTTTTATTTGTTTCTACATTGAAAAAGTTAACGAAAATATTCAGACTAAGATTGATGGTGTGAACTTTATGGTTTACTGTTGAATATCTGAGGGTTGTTGGGAGTTTCCCTGATTGCTTTGGGTTACTCTAATATTATTTGGGTTAGTATGGTTGTGGCCTCTATTCGAGTTGCCACGGCCTCTTGAGTTTCCTCTATATTGGCCTCGTCCATTGTTGTATTGGGTACTATTGTTGTAATTATTATTACGACTGCGAAAGTTACCTCTATTATTTCCACGTCCGCGGTTTCCGCCGCGCTGTGAAAAATTTCTGTAATATAGGACAGAGTTTTGCTGTCCGGTTGCTTCTGTGCAACTGTTAACAAATTTTGATACTGCTTCATTCATAGTATTGAAGGTACCAGCTTGCATGATAAGTTTTACCTTATCGATCGTGCAATTTTTAGTCATTGCTTTTACTGCGTGCTGAGTGGAATAACTTCTGGCTAACTCTAGGGGTAAGCCGTCTGTTATATATGCACCTTCTAACATTTTTGTCATCTGCTCAACCTCTAGTGTGTACTGGTTAGCAGTTTTATTGCGTTGCTGTAGGTTCATCAGTTTTGCTGACAATACTTCTACAGTTTCGCCTTTGACGTGGCTTTTTAATCTGGAAATGACTTCGGGTATTGTTTTTTCATTTCCGACTAAATTTCTGGCGACACCTTTTAGCCTTGATTTTATCATCGAAATTGCTAATTGTTCGTGTTCGCCTTTTATTAAATCCAATATTTCTAATGCATCAATAAAACTTGTTAAGTTTTCAGCTTTACCGTCAAAAACTGGTATAAGCTTGGATGCTGTATTAATAAAATCAATATTGGTTTGTGCCATTGTAATGCTGCTTAATTTATTCTCTATTATGCTTGAACAAGTATCAGAATCTATGGTATTATCCAGATCTGACAACAAAACAGCTGGAATAGTAAGATTATTTAAATCTTGCTCTTCTATTTTGGGGTTTTCAAGCTCTTCAGACTCTATTTGTTCAATGTCAATATGTTCTGTTGATTCTGGTTCATCACCAGTTTCAACTGTTAGAGAAGTGTTAAGTATAGTCGGTACTGATATATCTAAATTAAACTTAAGTTTAATTGATATTAAATTAGATCGTAGTCTTATTAAAAATTTTGATACTTGGGACCAATGATCTTGATTTAATTTTTCTCTCTGGCCATGTATTAGTATACGTGCTTCATTAAAGCATTTTACTAGTACTTCTATATGTTTTTTAATAGTATTCTTTTGAATTGGCCTGTTTTGTGTAAGTGACTTATATGATTTATCAAAGTCAACTTTTATGTTATTTATTTCTTTATATAGTTCATTCCATTCCATTGTATTATGGATAAGAATTCTTTCTTTAAGACAAGGGTGAACTGAACTCTATTATATATTTCTCTAATTGTCTTTAGTGTAGCCATATTTTTATTAATATTTATTTTGTTTCATTTGTACAAAGAAAGTCTAACTCATTCGCCAGTTCATTTAATAAATCAATTATTTCGGCGTTGAGTTTCTTTATACTCATTTTCTTATTCTTAATTACACTTTTTTTGTACATATACATTTGTTTTCTTATACTTATTTGTTTATTCTTAATTGCTTTAATTTTGTAAGTATACATTTTTTTTTTATTTAATTTTTCAATGTTGTTTGTGCTCTTTTTTTAAATTTTATCCAGGTCATTTGCCTGACTCATATATTTTTTCTTTAAGCATTTATTATGCAGCTTATATAGCTTGTAAAAACAATTTGCACACATTATAACAACTATGATAATCATCAATATATTTGTTAATTCTAAATCTACAGTGTTTGATTCTACTTTATTTATAACATTAGCAGTGGAGTCCACTGACTTAACGTCTACTATGCCCATTTTGGGCGTATATATTTTTAAATTGTATGGATAACTTTTTGTTGTATCCTCATTAAATTTAGATATTGCATTACTTTGCATTAAGTTAACAACTTTTCCTACCTATTGTTTTGTATAGCTTTACGGGCTATACTTCTAATTGAGCAGAAATGGTTCTGCGCAATTTTACAATTTTAATTATAATTTTTATTTTAATCTATATATGGCTGCATTGACCCTCGATGTATTCTCGATGATGCATCAGCTGGTCGTCGCCGGATGTGGCACGCTGATGCTCCTTCGTTGGCGCAAGCGGCGGTATGCCTCTCGCACTTGTTGATACTGGCTGCTGGTTTTTCTTTCCGCTCCTTCTCAGGCGGAGCTGGTGTTGGTTGTCTTCGGCCCCATGCAAGTTGATTTGCAATGTGCGCTAAACAGCGGTCCAGGGCAGTCGTTCGGGCAGACGTCAGGTCTTTTCGGCAGCGGCTTGGGAGATTGTGGTTTGTTGATTAATTTTTCATTAATAATTTTGATGTTTGCTGAGTGAGTTGCGGTATTTGGTTTTCTTTGCTGGAGGCTTTCTTTCAGAAAATCAAGTTCAGCAGTTAATTTTAGTGCTGTTGCCCATGTGGGCGGTGTATTTGTATATAATAGCCACTTGATGTGTGCTATTCTTTTATTTATCTTGTTTTTCTGGCCTCCGCGTTTGCCCATTACTCGCACTCTACTCACTCAGACTTTTTGTTTTTTTTTTAATTCCAATCTCCAGGTCTCCCGCGCTGGCGTAAGGGACGGATTGCCCCTCACAATTGTTGCTTGTTGTTGTGTATATATTTGCAATTTATTCCATCGTTGGTACAAGTGACGGACTGCCACTCGTACTTGTAGACTTTGGTTGGATATATATATTTTTATTTAATTTTTTTTTATTAACTTTTAGACCATGTCACGGTCGCCATGTAAGAATAAGATTTGGTTCGTTTTTGTTTGTGAATAATCTTTATTAGTTGGGGAGCAGCGTAGGTGCCGCTTCCAACGTTCAGTTGAATCTGATTTGTCACATTTGTCCTTAGGTTCTAAGTAAGCCTAAGTCTGATCGCTGCGCTGCCCACAGTTGGACAGCAGAGAGACGGTTATGTATATGCTATGTATTATATGTATATAATTATGCTCTCTTAAGCTGGAGCGCAGGGGTATATGCATACACTTGAGTTCGGTCAAGTGGCCGGCGCGCGTAACAGAATGCTAACACTTGCACATAACTGTGAGCGCGCCGATCGACTCATATTTCGACCACCGGGGTTTTGTTTATGTAAGCACTGCAACAAAGTGTTACAGTGTGTTCACTTTAAGTACTCTTGGTACAGTGGATATTCAATATATATGCATACTACACCCTGTACTTGAAAAAAGTTCAAAAGGGTATATTACGTTTGTCCAAAAAAAATACAGTAAGCTACAGTGGAGCAAGCTCGACAGTAGGAGACCCAGTACTTTTTGAGTGCAAACCGTTCACTATTGATTGTTCTTCAATAATGCGTACCAAACAATAGATGGCGCCACTACGAAGTTAATAAACACAGAGGTCGCTAACGTCTTCTTCTTCCTTTTGCCTTTAACATTGTTAGTTGAATAACTTCCGTGTTTATCATCCGATTGGAATGAATTTTTCTGGACAGGTTTGGACCATAGTGTATATTATATATACCAATAATGAAGTCGCTAACATTAAAGGGGCTCCTTCAGTTCGACTTCGAAATTTTGTATTTCAATTTCCGGGGGCGGAGGGGGGCGTGGCAAAAATCTAAAACAAACTTGATCAATGGGAGATATATATGAACCTACATGCCAAATTTGATGTCTCTAGCTGTTATAGTCTCTGAGATCTAGGTGTTCATATTTTCGAAATTTCGATCAGCCGTATACTATCCGTTTATTATCCGATCCGGATAAAACTTTCAGAGACAGGATTGGACAATAGAGTTTATCATGTATGCCAAAAATCATATCGCTAGCATTAAAGGAGCTTTCGTTATTCGACTTTGAAATTTTGTTTCAAATTTACGTGGGCGGAGGGGGGCGTGGCAAAAATCTAAAACAAACTCGTTTAATGCAAGATGCAGATGAACGTACATGCCAAATTTGGTAGCTCTAGCTCTTATAGTCTCTGAGATATAGGTGTTCAAAAAAGGGACAGACGGACAGACGGACAGACGGACGGACGGACAGACAGACGGACAGACGGACATGGCTATATCGACTCAGCTCGTCGCCCTGATCAAGAATATATATACTTTATGGGGTCTGTGAGGCTTCCTTCAATGCGTTACACATATCGTGACAAAAATATAATACCCTCTGCAAGGGTATAAAAATATAATACCCTCTGCAAGGGTATAAAGATACCTATTGACAGATTGAGTTCTACCCCTATACCAATTTAATGTTATGCCATTTGGGATGTGCAATACTCTACTATGTGTAGATTGATGGATAGTCTGATTCCTCCTCATCTTCGCCATTGTGTGATTTGTTACCTTGATGATTTGTGTGCGGTGTCAGAGGATTTCTAATCACATCTTGATGTTCTTATTCGCCTCACCGAGTAATTCAAACGAGCGAATCTGACGTTGAACATCGAGAAATGTCACTTTTGTGTGACAATTATCAATTATGTATGGTATATAACTGGCAATCAAGGCACTTGCAATGATCCTGAAAAGTTTTCATGTATGCACGCTATCACCCAGAAACTGAAAACAAGTAAGAGGATTTTTAGGTTGGCACCTTTACCAATGTAAAGTAACACGGATCTCGGCTCCGGTCTTGCAAAATCCAGACTTCTCGAAAAAGTTTTTTATGCATTGTGGCGCTGGCACTTTTGGGGAAGATGCCATGCCTGTTCAACTTTCGGTGGAGGGTGACGAGAAACCGAATGCGTTTATGTCGAAAATTTTGAGCCGTGCTCAACGCAATTATAGTGTCTTCAAGAGAGAGTGTTTGGCTGTAATCCTAGCTACCGAAAAGTTTCGATGTTGTTTGCAGATACATAAGTTCGAAGTGGTGACTAAGCCATTCGAGACTTCTTTGGCTTAGGCGACAAAAAATAGTGTCGGGTCGATTAGCTCGATAGGTTTTTCGACTGCAACAGTACAAGTTTTCGGGCTCTCACCGTTAGGGAAAGGATCATTGTGTCCCTGATGCTTTTTCTCGCCTTTCCGAAGACGAAGCTGCTGAGTTGAATATTAAACCGATTATTGAGATGGAGGCTAATGCTTTTGAGGATTCATAACATAGAAAATTGATTGCTGATTTTGTTCAGAATCAATCTTAGTTTCACGATGTAAAAGTTATAGATAAACGTCTTTATAAATCTACAGAACATGCGTTAGGTGATTCCGAACTGGAAAAGCTTTCCTGAAAATTATGTGCCTTAGTGCTTGCGTGCTAGTTTGCTTCAACAAGCTCACGACAACTAGGTATCGTCGCATGGGGGCATACGGAAAGCCCTGGAGAAGATTTGGCGTCATCTGTTTTGGCGAGGTCTAGCTTCTGATGTGCAACATTAAGTTTACACTTGCCAAATTTGCAAGTGTACCAAAGCACCTTTCAACGAATATATATTGATTTACTTGACACATTGTTCTGTTGGTTGTCCTTGTCCACTTAAGTAAGTTTCGTTGGTTTTGCCCGCTGAAGAAATTTACTATGGTGTTCCAGAAACTATCGTGAGTGTGCCGGTTCACAATTTAAAGCAAGGGAATTTAATGCACTTTTGACCAAACTAAACATAAATCACGTATACACCGCCCTTATTTAACGCCAAAGTAATGCCGCTGAGCGTTTGAATCGATCGTTGCTAGCAGCTGTGCATTCATACAATATATCAACCAAAATCACAGAGAATAGGACTTTCACCTGTCTGGAATTCCGTGTGCGTTAAAATCTTCTCTTCATCAGTCGTTAGATTGTTCACCGTATAGGGTATTATTTGGGTTGTATATGATAACATACGCTGGCATATCAGATTTTGTGACAGTTACCGTTTTGTTTTACATTAAATGTTTAGCAATTGTCGAAATTCATACCGATAAGATACTAATACATTGCAACTGCATTCTAATATCGAAATACAAGGAATCTGGAGTTATAAAAGCTCGCCATGTGGCCGCAATCTTTCTCGTTGCGAATTCATCGAATCAAAAGTTCTTTTTGACTTTTTTGCAAGTCGAAAATTCTCAAAATAAATGTAGCAAAGGAAGCCGATTCCCTGCTTAACGTGGATTTTTTGTATACTCCACAAAGCACCGGAACGCCTGCGCAGCTGCGTCTGATCATCGTTTTCATTGTCTTTCTTGCCATCATCTGCTGCTAAAAGGTACATATGGTATATTCAAAGTGGGAAAAAACATATGCCAAGGCTTTTTTTTTTGACAAAAGGAGAAACTTATAGCTCTTGATTAGCACTATAATTGGTGCTCAGCTTGATTTGGGCAATTATTCGTTTTTAATATTATTACAAAAAACCGAAGCATTCTCACGCGACTCATACAAAAGTGTCTTTTGCGGTGGCCAGTTCAAACACTGATTTCAGCGAAACGTGAACGAATATTTCTTTATAATTTTTTTTGTTTGATTAAAAAATATTTAGCCAATTTTGTTTCCATTAAATTTTAATCACTTCGCATGCTACACCACCATAGAAGGGTTCATAACAGAATTTATGCACTTGTTCGACTTTGCATTTGAATATTAAAAATATATGTATTATTGATATATGTATTAAATAGAATTCCTTTAAAAATGTGTAAAAACAACATACTTTTATAAACTTTGAGAATTATCCCTATGTTGGCAAAGGGTTGGAATAAAAACTTAAACCTTCTGATCCTGTAGCACATATTGGGCATTGTTTCAAATTTTCGCGTTCTCATCAGCACTAGGTCTGTCACTAAAATTGGCCGGCGTGTCTACAAACCAAGACCATGAGCTGGTGTGGACGAGCTTATTGGTCTGAGAGCCCAATGTTGGCCAAGGATTGCAAATTTATTGGTAAAAGTCATCCCCGTTTCCTGACTATATCACTACGCCCCTGGGGTGGGGTCTAGAGCGGCGCTTAGAGCAAAAGCTTTTCAAGAGATTGGAACAAGCTGCTGCGACAGAGGTCAAGCTCGCGCTGCCGTTTTGGTTGTTTGCTGACAATGCTAACAGAGAAAAAGGAAAGGAAAAGCACAGTGATAAATAAAGCGCAATCTAACTTTGGCGCGCCAAAGTTTGGATACCCTTGCAGTGCCCTGTGTAAGCCGTTAGATTTTTTAAAAAATTTGTTAAATTTTGATTTCGAACCGACCGTTCCTATGGCAGCTATATGATATAGAAGTCCGATTTACACCAAATTTGGTCAGCCTGTTTAGAACTAAATCAATCACACAATGTGTATATTTGGTTAAGATATCTTGAGAAACAAAAAAGTTTTTCATACTAAGTGTTGATTTCGAACCGATCGTTCCTATGTCAGCTATATGATATACTTATCCGATCCGGCCGGTTCCGACATATGTACTGCGTGCAGCAATAAGACGGACTTGTGTCAAGTTTCATCAAGATAGCTTTAAAACTGAGAGACAAGTTTGCATAGAAACAGACGGACAGACGGACATGGCTATATCGACTCAGCTCGTCGCCCTGATCAAAAATATATATACTTAATGGGGTCTGTGAGGCTTCCTTCAATGCGACAATTCTGTCTCTGGTGCTACCCAGAGGTGGAAGAAACTGCGGAACACATATTGTTCAACTGCCGCAGATTCTCAACGGAGAGATTGGTCCTGGAGAGCATATTGGGAGCTAACCTGAATGCAGAGATCATCATGAGTTGCATGCTCAGCAGCGAGGAATGCTGGTCTGCAGTCTGCTCATTTGCCGAGAAGACGACAACAACTTTGCGCCACCTGGAGAGGGAGCGAAGACGAAACCGCAACGGAGAGGCTTAACACGCAAAAGTCACCCTAGGAGCTCGCGAAGCAATACCTCACGGTAGTACCGCGAGATTCCCCATGGGCCCCTCCTACACCCTATACTGTTCTTCTGTACACTGTATTCTATAAAAACAAAAAAAAAAAAAAAAAAAACATTATCGTCAACTATATGGAATAATTGTCTTCGAATATCTTCCGTGTTTACTAACCAATTGCGATCAGATTTTGACGGTTGTGTAACATCACCCTAAGTATCATTCATTCCGCACGGGCTATAAAAAAATCGACATAATTAAAGAATTATTACAACTAGAGACTTTGCACGGATTATGATTAGAGAAGTCCGGACCGATCGGAAATTTAAAATTTTTGATGAGTCATCTCCTTTTTCCTCAAATTTTAAAAAAACCATAACTGTCAATTATCTATCTGGCAATTTGAGACTCGGCGTGATACTTAGTTTGATATATCACCACCGTCAAAATTTGATCGCAATCGATCAATAAACACGTAAGATATTCGAAAACAATTATTCCATTAAGTGACGCTAATGATTTCTGCGTGCGTGTGTATGTATTCTAATTTAATATGTTTACATGCATATGTATGTGAATACATATGTTTACCTCAACCAAATACTCACAGGACTCGGCTGCTTTAAAGAATACCTCCACCGTTTCAGCATGCAGATAATCCATATTGTGACCATTGTCCAGGAGATGTAGTGTACAGCGCCGAACATGCTTTCTTTGAGTGTCCTGTTTTCGGCACAACACGAAGGATTAGCTCGAACGGTGTCGAGCTGACCTCAGCAACGTCATTAAGCATATGCTTAAAAATAAGGAGAGCTGGAATGCAGTAAAGAGGATGACAGCCATCATTATGAAAGAGCTGCGTCGCCGAGAGAGGAGCAGAACCTCCGAGTAGTATGTACTAGGAGCGTACATGGCTATATCCGCCCCGCGAAGTAGAACTTTATAGCCCAATTACGCGTAAGCCAAACTGGCCACTTCTTCTTTATCACACTAGTCTATATTGTTATCCCTATCTGGCGCGTCAAAGTTTGTATACCCTTGCAGTTCCCTGTGTAAGTCGTCAGATTTTTTACAACATTTGTTAAATGTTGATTTCGAACCGATCCACAGTTGGGTAACAGAGACCGTATTTGTGAGTTAATGTTAAAATCAAAATTCAGAAATCGCAAAAACTTTTGATGCTGGTCTAAAATACACTAAATGCTCCTTCGTAACTTGAAAAAAATAATGTTCTATGTTTTGCAGGAGCGAAATAATCCCTTCTCAAAGATTGACTTTGTTTGTAATGCTTTAGAGAAAACTAATAATCACTTTTTTCTCATTTTAAAAAATATAATCATAAATGTCGGTATGCCATTAAAATATTTGATAAATAAACTAATTCTTTCACGTTCAAGTATGAACCTCTAATTAAATTATTACATATTTCTTAAGGAGCTATAGAGAATTCTCAGAAAGACCGGATTTGCCCGATTAAATATTTTTGTGAAAATTCTTTGGAATATTCACTTTTACATATGCAAACTAGAGGCGCATCTTTCGAGATAAATGATTTACAGTTTTTATACCCTTGCAGAGGGTATTATATTTTTGTCACGAAATGTGTAACGCATTGAAGGAAGCCTCACAGACCCCATAAAGTATATATATTCTTGATCAGGGCGACGAGCGGAGTCGATATAGCCATGTCCGTCTGTCCGTCTGTTTCTATGCAAACTAGTCTCTCAGTTTTGAAGCTATCTTGATGAAACTTGGTACAGGTCCGTCTTTTTGCTGCACGCAGTACATATGTTGGAACCGGATCGGATAACTATATCATATAGCTGCCATAGGAACGATCGGTTGGAAATAAACATTTAGTATGAAAAACTTTTTTGTTTCTCAAAATATCTTAACCAAATATACACATTGTGTGTTTGATTAAGTTTTAAACAGGCTGACCAAATTTGGTGGAAATCGGATAACTATATCATATAGCTGTCATAGGAACGATCGGTTGGAAAAAAACATTTAGTATGAAAAACTTTTTTGTTTCTCAAAATATCTCAACCAAATAATCACATTGTGTGTTTGATTTAGTTTTAAACAAGCTGACCAAATTTGGTGTAAATCGGATTACTATATCTTATAGCTGCCATAGGAACGATCGGTTCGAAAACAACATTTAGTATGAAAAACTTTTTTGTTTCTCAAAATATCTCAACCAAATAAACACATTGTGTGTTTGATTTAGTTTGAAACAGGCCGACCAAATTTGGTGTAAATCGGACTACTATATCATATAGCTGCCATAGGAACGATCGGTTCGAAAACAACATTTAGTATAAAAAACTTTTTTGTTTCTCAAGATATCTCAACCAAATATACAAATTGTGTGTTTGAATAAGTTTTTAACAGGCTGACCAAATTTGGTGGAAATCGGATAGCTATATCATATAGCTGTCATAGGAACGATCGGTTGGAAAAAAACATTTAGTATGAAAAACTTTTTTTTTCTCAAGATATTGCAACCAAATATACACATTGTGTGTTTGAATAAGTTTTAAACAGGCTGACCAAATTTGGTTTAAATCGGACTACTATATCATATAGCTGCCATAGGAACGATCGGTTAAAAATCAACATTTAACAAATTTTGAAAAAAATCTGTCGGCTTACACAGGGCACTGCAAGGGTATCCAAACTTTGGCGCGCCAAAGTTAGCTTGCGCTATATTTCACAAATGAATTCAGTCTACAATTAGATATCTTAGGCAATACTCAAGAAAACTCAAATTGCTTTCTAGTGTATTTTTGGTCACAGAATTAAAATCTGTCATTCTTTTTATTCTACCACGAATATGTATATATGCAACTAAAGGACGTTTAGTAAATTAGCCCCTGTGATCAAAAGGCGTTAACAATTAATATAAATTTTGGCTTAAAATGTCGTAATAAAAAAAGTAAAGCTAGTAATGCACAAAACAGGTTAACAGTCAGGCAAAAGATAGTAAATTGTTACTTTAACGGACAAAATTGAAATTAGAATTGCCAAATTGGAAGTTATCACTCGCCACGTGGCAGAATCAAAGACAATAAAGTAATAAATAAATGGTAGGTTTATACAGGCTAGAACTTTAGAACCTTAACTCCTTAACTGTAGCCTAATAAAAAAATGCAGTAAGCTAGAGTGGAGCAAGCTCGACAGTAGGAGACCCAGTACTTTTTGAGTGCAAAGCGTTCACTATTGATTGTTCTTCAATAATGCGTACCAAACAATAGATGGCGCTTTACGAAGTTAATAAACACAGAGGTCGCTAGCGTCTCTTCTTCTTCCTTTTGCCCGTAACATTGTTAGTTGAATAACTTCCGCGTTTATCATCCGATTCGAATGAAATTTTCTGGACAGATTTGGACTATAGTGTATATTATATGTACCAATAATCAAGGCGCTACTCTTAAAGGGGCTCTTGTAATTCGACTTTGAAATTTTGTTTTTCAATTTCCGGGAGCGGAGGGGGGCGTGGCAAAAATCCAAAACAAACTTGATCAATGGGAGATATAGATGAACCTACATGCCAAATTTGGTGTCTCTAGCTCTTATGGTCTCTGAGATCTAGGTGACACAAAATAGGACAGACAGACGGACAGACGGACATCGCTTTATCGACTCGGCTGTTGATGCTGATCAAGAATATATATACTTTATGGGGTCTGCCACGCCTCCTTCTGCCTGTTACGCACATTTTTTTTGCACAAACTTAATAGACCCATTTGTACTTTTTTAAAGTACTGGGTCTAAAAATCAGGAGCAATTTTCTCGGAAAAATCAGTCTGATAAAACAAAATGAGGACGTTTTAAACAGATTATTTATAAGTTCTGATCCGCTAATCACCTCATCCGAAATACACAAAAAAAATATAGCGAAAGCTAACTTTGGCGCGCCAAAGTTTGGATACCCTTGCAGTGCTCAACGTCAGATTTTTTTTTACAAAAATTGTTAAATGTTGATTTTGAACCGATCGTTCCTATGGCAGCTATATGATATAGTAGTCCGATTGACACCAAATTTGGACAGCCTGTTTGAAACTATACCCACACAATTTGAATATTTGGTTGAGATATCTTGAGAAACAAACATTTTTCCATACTAAATTTTGTTCTTGAACTGATCATTCCTATTCAGCAATTGAGTGCAACGACAATACTGCAAAACAGCAAAACAGGACCAACGTATGCCGGTCAAATTTCACTGTGTGCAATACGTACACCGACGACGACGCCAACATCAACACGAGGAACGAGGCTTCTTGAAGAATAAAGCCAGCTTGCGATAGCAGACTTAATCTGGCCTGAATTGAAACATATCCAAATAATTATAGCCGCAACTTCACTTATCTTCACTATCTATATAAAACTCTTTGTTCTCATCACGCTAAAGGCCAAACGGTTCCAGATATTGGGCTGAAATTTTCACATCACATAGCTGAGACATAATTATCGTGCTCTAAGACGGAAATTTTTGATATCTCTACTGGAAGGGGCTAAAATGGGGGGTCAGAGGTCAATATTGCTAACGAAATTCACAGATTATGTATTTCTCACTCACTGCTACCTCCTGAGAAAATTTGGTGAAGATCGGATGACTATATCATATAGCTCCCATAGGAATAATTAGATGCAAATAAAACATTAGTATGATGACCTGTGTTGTTTTAAGAGCTTTCTCAACCAAACTCACAGATTATGTATTTCTTGTTCACTGCTACATTCTGTGAAAATTTGGTAAAGATCAGATGACTGTATCATATAGCTTCCATTGGAACAGTGGGTTTTGATGCTATTAATAAACAATCAAAAGCAGAGGGTTGGAGAGGTGGTGGTCTTTCGACTTTCAAATAGCTGCGTGAAGTGTTCCCTATTTTCACTCCACATTTTTCTCCGAGATTTCAGCGAGCGTAGCGAATCGGAGGTTGGCGTGCGAACCGAGCAGGTATTATATGAAGTACTATTATTTAAAGTCCAATTGCAGGGAAAAATTGAATTTATATTTCCCGCTTTCTTATAATAAATGACATAAGGTCCGACTATAGCTGTGAGAAGTTTTCCCCATTTTCCTACCACATTTCTCCCCGAGATTTCAGCTAGCGTAGCGAGCTTTGGGCAAACCCCCTTGTATTATATAAAGTTCTAATATTTTATGTCCAAGTGCTGGGAAAAAATTAATTTACATGTCCCGCTTTCTTATAAGAAATCACAAAAGGTCCGGCTATAGCTGTGAGAAGTGTTCCCTATTTGCATTCCACATTACTCGCCGAGATTTCAGCGAGCGTAACGAGCCGGAAGTTGGCGAGCGAAGCGAGCAGGGGGCCTGCCCCCTAGTTGAATTATAAAATAAATCTTGGCTCTGGCTAAGTGCCAGAGGGACCTGGGACCTGGGAAACTGGAACCAATACTTGTTGGATTTGCGATAACCTTCTCCAGGAACCGACGAAGTCAAGGGAACTTCAATGTTTAGGTAACAACTTCATCAGCCATGAAGGGATAACGGAATGGCTTAAGTTATATGTTAATTATGTAAGTAATATAGTACCTATTATTATGAGTCCAGAAGAAAAAAAGAAGTTTAAGAAATCAAATACTTGTCATATTTGTGAAAAAGCTTTAGCTTCAGATGGAGTTAGGGATCATTGTCATATAACGGGGAAATTCAGAGGAGCTGCACATAATTCATGTAACTTGAAATAAAAAATTATACACTTTATCCCTGTATTTTTCCATAAGTTCATAAGGTATGATTGTCATTTGTTTTTAAAGGATCTATCAATTTTCCTGTAGAACTTATTACACATGTATAAACTACGAGAAGGATCTTATCTCACTTTACTTATACATATGTACAGGTTATGAGGAGGGTCTTATCTCACTTTACTGTAGTTACTGTGAAGGGTCCTATCTCCGTTATTGAGTCACTTAGAACACTTGTTGTTCATTATTGAGCTTGCAAGTTTTACTGTCAAAAATGAACTGAATCTAATTACAAGTGCACTTATAACGAAAGTTAGCCCTAGTGCCCTAAATATGCTGAATCAGCCATCCTACGGTGTTCGTTGAAGTTTCACAGAAGACAGGCCATTGCACAAGCTTCTGACGCTGCTGGCGCGGCTCACGTTGCATAAGCAGCGGACGCTGACCGATCCGGTCAATGACATGTTGTTATGCAATCTGAGTCAACTGTTTGACAGCGCGTGTTAACTTATATATGGGCCCCCACTTTTCTAGTGCTGCTTTCACAAAACGGGGCTCTGGCGAGTCGAGGCGGTATAACCTCTACCAGTCCAAGCCAGAGTTAAATTTTTGGCCCCCGTGGGAGTCTCAAATCTGATCCCAGCGTGTACGGTACTCTGGCAGGCCAAGCCAGTGCTGCTCTGGGGGTGACGCACCAGGCCTCCATAGCGATAGGTACATCTGGTGCCATGGACGGAGAGGATACTGGGCCACCGTCAGCGATTGCCAAGTCAAACAAAATTCTCAGGTCGCCCATCGCTACGGTACATGCACCGTTGTCGGCCTCCCCGAAAATGTTGGTAAACGTTTTCCAGTTTACGGCAGTATGTGAAACTGAAACACCCAAGAGGACTAAAAATTTGGAGAGTGTTTTAAGCCCGCAGCGCAACACGCCGCCGAAGAAGACGAAGACCTTGTCTTCACCTATCGAGCTTATGAGCGAACACGGTAGCCTAGTAAGCGCCATCCTTTATAGAATAAAAAATAAAAAGCCTGCAGTACAGCATATAAATCTGGATATGATAAAAGCGTTTAAGCGTATAAAGTATATCCAAGGCGAAGTGAGCCAGCACCTACAACGAGAGCTATCCATATCTCCGGCTAACACTTTGTGCTTTAATTGCACGAGCAAGGTCCACCAAGGTGACGCAAATCTTTAAGAGCCTAGAAGTCCAAAAAGCACGGAGGTCAGGGCAGAACTTTCCCCACCCAAACAGGGCCGTTCCCAGCACTTAGGTAGACACCAACAAGCAACTCCGGCGACGCACATAGAGGAGCGAGCTCATCATCCGAATGGTCCCACCTGGACGAAGGTTGAAAGAAAAAAGAAATCCGCGCCCATACACAACGCCAGGCCAGGAAGCATACGCGGTTGTACTCGAAGCAGTCCAAAACGACGGATCTCTACAGCAATATAGGGAGTTCGTGTCTGGGATACGGCGCACAGCAGCAGGCGAACTTCTTCTGAGCCTTACAAAAGTTGCAGACGAGAGTACTTTGAAGCTTCAGAAGACGATCCAAGGAGTTCTGGCATTCTGCGTTTGCATATTCCGAACAACGCGCAGTCTGTTGGCTTTGCTGGGATTGGCTCAACGCACAGGCAATATGCAATCAGAGTCTGTAGAGCAGCAGAAGCGGCAACGGTGATCGCAGGTATGATCCCGTTGGAAGTGTTGGCCACAGAAGATAAAGAGATTAATAAGGACAAAGCAGTTGAATCTGCAGATGAATCACGTACCATGAGCCTGTCAGCGTGACTAGGAGCGAGCTGCAACCGGACGCTGACCTGCACGGTTAATACCAAGGGTCGAGCCTTGGATAGATCGGAAGCACGGGGAAGTAAACTTCCATTTATCCCAGATTCTGAGCGGTCATGGCTGTTTCAGACAGTATCTGAACAGATTCGGACATGACGAAAGTCCGCTTTGCACAATCTGTGGTGTGGTAGAAGACGCTGAGCACGTATATTTCGGTACCGGCTATGATCACTTTATCATATAGCTGTCATAGGAACGATCGGTTCGAAATCCGCATTTAACGGCCTATATAGGACACTGCAAGGGTATCCAAACTTTGGCGTGCCAAAGTTAGCTTGCGTTATATAAACTTTTTTTTTTTTAATTTTGTCGATTCACTTTCGCTATTACACCTTTGACAATAGTCAACTTTAACATTTGTTTTGGACGGTATTATATTTTTAATTTTTAATTTTTACTATGTATGTATTTGCAAACGATTTAAGGGATTTCAGTGACGATTTTCTGACACAACTTTTACGTTTTTGGGATTTTCCAACGATGACTTGGTTACCAAATCAACTGCCAGCTCAAATTAGATGGTCGAATATCGATCTCGCTCCCTGGAATGTTTTTGCTCCCTTCTTTTCGCTTTGCCAATTGCTGAGCCAACAAAAAGCAATATGCGAGAATATTTCCTGACGTTCCTGGTGAAGCTTGTTGGTTTTGGGTCAGCCGGCAAAGCAATTGCAGTTCCCTTAAAGTGAGTATGAAATATATTTCAAAAAATTCGGGCTGGGATATATCCACCAGGTCGAGCCAATATTTATTGCTTGCGATAATCTCAAGCCAGGTTATCTGGATCTTCTGCAAAAATTTGTATTTGCCGAGCAATATGCAACTAAGCAGCAGTAAACAAGTGAAGCGGAATTGTTTCTCCTATTCCCCATATGCAAATACGGTTGATGTCTGAAAGATTATTGGATTAAAATTTCGAACTTTTCTATAAACTGGCATTAGAAGTCTACCTGCCAATACGGATGTAGCACCTAGTTACTTCCAAAAGAAATGAGAGCGCTTTCCCCCTAAAGTCTTAAAGCCTAGAAAAGCTTCCAAACATGCCATATGCAATTGCTTGTCAAACTCAGAAGAGAGCAAATCCGCGTTGCCAACTATCAGAGTCGCCTTTAAAACTGGCGGGTATGGTCGATACAGCCATTCACCTTCATGTTGCAAAGTACTACCTACACCCCTGATTGGTATGGATAACTGGAGCATTGCAGTTCCACGGAGATTATAAAATGGTAATCAAAACGACCCGATTGCTTCCAAATGTCTGCTTGGTTGCAGTGTGCAAGGCACCACTTCCAGTACTAGCTTCGTCACAACGCATCATTGCAAGTGCAAGTGGCAGGAGTTGCATTCAAGAATGTCAAGAAAAACTTTGGACTTTAAGAAGTTAAGCCAGAAGTTAAGCAAGCTATTCTACAGCCGTCAATCGTACAAGCTACTTAAAGAGGAAAATGATGAGAGAGCCCGATTGTACGACCAGATTGAAGCGCAATTTCAAAACTTCCTTTAGAAGGGATATGCTGTTCTGCTTACGCATGATGAACTTAATGCAAAAATTTTCAAAATGACAAATCTTAATAAGCCAAGCAAGATAAGGCTAGTTTGGGATGCAGCAACAAAGTCTCACTGCTCATCTCTAAATGACTTCACGCTTGCTGGGTCAGATCTATTACCCCATTGGTGGACGTTCGCATTTAGAGCGGGCAAAGTAGCTGTCTGCGGTGATATTGCTAAGATGTTTCATCGGATCAACATACGATCTGAAAATATGCACGCTTAACGTTTTTTATGGTTTTACAAGAATAGTCATCAGCTAACTGCGTACGTGATGTGTGCGATGACTTTTGGCATTGTGTGACCTGTGCGCACTATGTGCGCAACAAGAACGCTGAATTTTGCAGTGAACAGTATCCTTGAGCATATTAGGCTACATCGACAGCACTAACGGCGATAAAGAGGCAATCGAGGTGGCAACTCGCTCATCAGGCAGGTGGTATTGAGATATGCAACTGAGCATATCTGCTGCTTGCTACTTACGCTGCTTGCTACTTACGCTCTTGTCAGAACGAGTCCATTGATTGTATACTTGCGGCAGTCAAAAGCAAGGTGACACCTTTGAAGCCTCTTTCCATTCTACGCATGAAGCTTCAGCAATTTGCCTTACATCGTGATAGAGAAATGTTCGAGAGCTCCGAGATAACACAGTGGCGATGGATACCAATAAAACTTAATGTTGCTGACATAGCAACCAAAGTCAACAGCACCGTTAAGTTGCAAAATTGGCTAAATGGCCTCAATTTCCTGAGCGTGCCGAGCACACAGTGTGGACGGATTTTAAACCCAATTCACAGCACCCTGATACATAAAAACTACGGAAATAAGTTTTTGTGACACACAAAATTCATGAATTTTACCTAAACGCTGAATATTTCTCGGAATATCGCCGGTTGTACAAGTCGCAACATTTCTGTTGTATCTGGAGAGGTTGAAAGCTAAATTAAAATGCAAGGTCAAGCCGAGAGTGTTTACAACAGAATTGGTTGGTAGAGCTTAAAGCATGCTTTATTGACAGGCACAAGCATCCATATAATTACTCGTCCGAATTTAGGTGATTGTCAGCAGGCTTGCCAATTCGCAAACCAAGAAGACTATGAATTAGATGTATACATAGATGATGGCGGAATTCTCCGCATAAACGGGAGACTACAGACTACTACTAATAGCTACTGTAGCTAGCTACATTACTTTCCTGATAGTCAAGTCACACCTACATTACTTTCCTGATAGTCAAGTCACACCACGAGAGGAAACACCACTTCAGCAACATCAGGAGCGCCTACCATTTTCCACTACTGCGTATCCTTTACAGATGAGCGCGCCAATCCTGCCAAAAGTGTAAGGTCAGCAACGCCATTTCAGATTCACCACAAATGGCCCCAATATCAGCAAGATTGGCCCGCTACTCAGTAGACATCGAAATTGACTACAGTTTGTATACTAGCTCTTGCATCAGTGGAATTCTATTCTGATAACGGAAATTTTTTTCAAGAATCTGAAAACGTGTACGAAAGGAACTTGTGACGTTGGACTACGATAAGATCATTATCAATTATGATCGCATCAAATGGTGATAGAATCGCGTGGAGCACCGCATATGGGCGGCGCATGGGAACGTCTTGTACGCAGCACTACAACAATGTTGAAAAACATATGAGCCTCGAGCCAGCAGACGATCTGGCTCTTACTCCAAACCACCTACTATTGTGCTCTTCTGACGGCTACAAGCCTAGATGTAAAATGCAAGACCACAAAAAAACATCTATAGAAAAAAACCACTAAACTTGAAAAAATTAAAAAAACTACACCCAGGAAAATTTTTAAAACTCGATTTTCGGCTACAAGGAGCCCATATGTATCAGAAAATGTCATATTTGGCCTGGGGAGCTTTGGCTGTAGTATTGTGTAATTGGGGGCTAGCGCTTCATAGTGTTTCTTTAATAAAGAAACGCTTACAGAAAAATACAACAAAATATACTTACAACCTTTTCACAATACTGATAGCGAACAAAAGACTTTCTGATCACTTACGTGCTTAATCAACATGTCTCCATTTCCACAAAGTATATACAACTGTGATATTGCTGATGATATGTAAACAACAAACTTTACATAGTCGCCAATGAACATATTTTTGCTCTGTAAGCACATCAGATAAATATATGGTAACAGGTATCTAATAAAATATGTACTTACGGTCACAAGCTGAAATCCAACCATACAAATGAGTAGTGCCGAAATTATTAGATTAACAAGCAGTATAGGGTTGAAAAAAGTCCTCCAGCCGTTTAGCAAAACTGAAAGTTATAGAGATTTTTTAATGAACAAATGTTTATTTAAACGAGTTGGTTTCAGGCCTTTCTTGCAACGTTTGTTGAAAATACGTGTTTAAATGTGGTGTGGCTAGGAACGGTTCTTATCAGCCCCTCTCTCTTCACACAAGAATCGGGAAAACACATAACTCTGGCAGTTATAAAGCTGGAGACTTGATTTTTTCCATGAATGATACTTGGAGTGGTGTCAATCATTTGATCACGATCGGCTAATAAACACAAAATTGTAAAGAACACACACGGAGCGTTGTTTCTGCATCACAATCCGTGTACTAGGGTGGGTGTGGGTGCTGTACTGCCTCTGCAATTTCGTCACCATAAGAAAGCTTATTCTTCTTTTTATATACTTATATAAAACTTTTAACTTGATTCACTGGGACAACACGCTGTAGCCCAAACGGGTAAAGATATCCAGCTGAGATTTTCACTTAACATAGCAGAGATTTAATTGAAATAATACATCGGTATTATTAGACATTCCAACTGGAATTGGTTAAAATGTATCAAAAATTGTTTATTTTGATACCCTTGCAGAGGGTATTATAATTTTGTCACGAAATGTGTAACGCATTAAAGGAGCCCTCACAGACCCCATAAAGTATATATATTCTTGATCAGGCCGACGAGCTGAGTCGATATAGCCATGTCGGACTGTCCGTCTGTCAGTCTGTCTGTCCGTCTGTTTCTATGCAAATTAGTCTCTCAGTCATGAAGCTATCTTGATGAAACTTGGTAAAGGTCCGTCTTTTTGCTGCACGCAGTACAAATGTCGGAACCGGCCGGATTGGACCACTGTATCATATAACTGCCGTAGGAAGAATCTGTTTAGAATCAACATTTAGTATGAAAAGCTTTTTTGTTTCTCAAGATATCTCAACCAAATTCACAGATTGTGTGTTTGATAGTGTTTCATGCTTCCTAAATTCGGTTCAAATCAGACAACAATATCACATAGCTGCCATAGGAATGATCGGTTCGAGATCAATATTTAGTATGAATACCTTTTTTTTCTGACAATACCGTAACTTAATTCACAGATTGTGTGTTTGGTATAATTACGAAATTTGATAAAGATCAGATGACTGCCATAGGAACAATCAGATGCAAATAAAACATTGGTATGATGACCTTTGTTGTTTTTAGAGCTATCTCAACCAAACTCACAGATTATTTATTTCTTACTCACTGCTACATTCTGTGAGAATTTGGTAAAGATCGGATGACTTTATCAAAAAGCTGCCATAGGAACAATCAGACGCAAATTAATATTTTGTTTGATGGGCATTTGCTGTTTTTTGAGCTATCTCAACCAAACTCATATCGTATTGCTGAAATAGGAACAATAAGTTGCAAATAAAACATTAGTATGATGACCTTTGTTGTTTTTAGAGCTATCTCAACCAAACGCACAGATTATGTATTTCTTATTAATTCTCTGAAAATTTGGTCAAGATCGGATGACTGTATCATATAGCTGCCATAAGAACAATCAGATGCAAATAAAACATTAGTCTAAAGAACATTCTTGTTTTTTGAGCTACTCAACCAAACTCACAGATTATGTATTTCTTACTCACTGCTACATCCTAAAAAAAAGATGCGATGACTTAATCATATAGCTGCCATAGGAACAATCAGATGCAAATAAATCATTAGTATGTTGATTTTTGTTGTTTTTAGGGCTATCTCAACCAAACTCACAGATTATGTATTTCTTATTCACTGCTACATCATTAGGAAATTTGGTCAAGATAGGATGACTTTATCATATAGCTGCCATAGGAACAATCAGATGCAAATGAAACATTAGTATGATGACCTTTGTTGTTATTAGAGCTATCTCAATATATATATATATGTATATGTATGTATGTTGAAGAGTTATTTATTTGCTACTCGTCCATTTTATTCGAAAAAGTGCAGCGCATCTCTCTAATACGATGCTTCTTTTACCGCCAAGTACAATGAATAAGAATGCGCGCGTCAGTTCTTCACGCCATATATCATTGTCCTTGTCTTTTTTCACTAGCTTAACTTAGAGAGCCACTCTCGACCTAAATAACTATTGACGTCCCACTCTTTCAGTATAGTAAACTACACTTCTCAACTTATTTAACAATACTTATATTCGTTACTCAACACCACCCAACAATCGATAGTTGGCGCACTATTTGAATTAAGCTATCGATCTCCGACACGGCCATTCTGACAAATTACACGTCCTCGTGTATCACCCTGTATCTTAACAATACTTTTTGTAACGCTCTTCTCATGTTGTTTGACATTGTTTACGTAGGTTTATTACAACAAATACTATGTATAATGGTCTCTTTTACATTTTCATTCTTAACAAAACTTAACTTAACAGAATGTTCTTTTCAGCTTTCTTTTTATGTTCTTTGATTTCTTGTCATTCTTCATTTTTTTCATTTCATATTTCTCTTCATTTTAAGACATTTTAATTTTCTTGAACTTTATTTCATACATTTCATTCCCTGGGCCAGGCAACATCCATGAGAATCGACAACCAACTATGCACCTTCCGACACTATTCCTTGTCTGTCTCAACAGCTTCGGTCGGGCTCAACTCTTCCTCGTCGTCTAACTCACTTGGTACCTGCCCAGTTACAAAGCGTTTCAAACTTTCATGCGGATACTTATACAATCTCTTATTAGTTATATTCTTCAGTGTATATCTATCTCCTTCCAACACTTCTGTGACCACAAATGGACCTCTAAATTTTGCGTCCAATTTTGTTTGATTTCTTTCATCGTTTTTAATAAGAACATTGTCTCCCACTTTAAACTTAATTATTTTGGCCTTATTCAAATCAAACCTACGTTTCTCTTCTTGTGCAGCCCTGTTCATGTTATCCTCCGCCTGTGCTCTAGTTTCTGAGATTTCGTTTGGTGTTTCACTATCATTGATTGGTATTAAACCTAGAGGCCTTGCAATCTTCCCTATCAGAAGTTCTAAAGGGCTCGATTTGGTTACACGATTAATTGTACAGTTCAAAGCCAGCTGAACTTCTCCTAATGAGTCCTACCAAGAGCTACTGCTAGTCCCCACCGCTGTAAGCATACTTTTAAGAGTACTCATGACTCGCTCGACTTGTCCATTAGCGCGACTAGCGCCAGTGGCAATCAGGTGCAAATTAATCTTTTGCGACGAACAAAAGTCAGCAAATTTTGCTCCAGTAAAGCTTCTACCTTGCACTATGGGGCATTTGACCAGTTTATGAGGCCAATATTAATAGCTCAAGAGCGAAGCGAGATATTTTGGTCTAGTTTTTTGCATTAGGCTTCCAACATCAATAGAAAGCTGTCCCAGTCAAAGGCTTGGTCGTCCACCACGCGATTGGGAACTCCAAATTGACATATTGAAGCCTTTAGAGCATTAATACAACTTTGCGAATCTAGCATAAGAGTGTGATACAGAAATACGAATTTAGTAAAAGCATGGATCTGAACTATCACGTATTCTTTGCGATCGCTTTTACCACTTGATTTTCCCGAAATGTCGATATGTACCGTGTGCCAGGGAATACTGATTTTAGGAATTGGATGAAGCTCCATTTGGAGTTTCCCTGACTGTGATTTCGATACCTTGCAGGTTATACAATTTTCAACGAATTTACGGACATATTTCGACATGCACTCAAACCAATAATGCTCATATACTTTATCAAGCGTCTTTTCCCAACCCAGGTGCATAATAGATTCATGCACCTGGTTTATGACAGACCATCTCATCGTACGTGGCACAACTGGAAAGCACCGAGTCTTGTTATATCTCTGAGTTTTCCTATGAAGAATCCCTGCTCTCATATCGTACCTGTTAGCTAAGTCTTCTGAGATATTCTGATGTCTTAATTTAGCCACTACATCTACAATATCTGGGTCTTTCTGTTGTTCTGCTAATAACCAGCCTTCTGCAATTTCTGTTAAATCTACCCGTTTTTCCATTATCTTGCCACATATTTGTTTTGCCTCCGTTGTAATAGGGTTGCGAGACAGAAAGTCTACGTGGGCCATACGTTTTCCCTCTCGATATTGTATATCAAACTCAAACGATTGTAAGAACGCCCACCAACGGTCTACTCTAGGCATTAGCTCAAGTTTTTTTTGGGAAAATTTCAAAGAATTACAATCAGTAAAAATTACAAACTTTCTTCCATGTAAATAATGGCGAAAGTGCTTTACAGCATTAACTACGGCTAATGTTTCTAATTCATATGAGGAATATTTTGATTCGCAAGCATTAGTTGTTTTACTATAATATTCCACTACATGTGGCTTATTATCGATCCTATGCAACAGTATTGCACCATAACCAATAGCGCTCGCGTCGGTATGCAGCTCTATTGGGTACCGTGGATCAAAAACAATTAAAACCGGATTATTCACGAGAATACCTATGACTTTCTTACGAATCTCTTCGTGCTCCGCCTTCCAATCAAAAGTATTTTTCTCAGACGTGAGAAAGTAAAGGGGTTTTAATAATTGTGAAAAACCAGGCACAAATTGGCGGAAATACGAGGCCAACCCAATAAATTGTCGCAGCGATGTTACAGTTTAAGGTGGTGGTAACGCACTCAACGCCTCTATTTTATGTGGGTTAGGACGCACTTCCCCAGCCTGTACCACAAACCCTAAATATTGAACAGTAGTTCTTAAAAAGAAACATTTTGTTATGTTAAACGAGAATCCAGCTAACGACAGTGTGTCAAGGACAATTTGCAGTCTCTCAAGCGCTACTTCCTTAGTGGGAGCTACTATCAAAATGTCATCCATATAGACAACCACATATGATAGAGCGAGATCTCCCAAAGCCTTCATTACTGCTCTCTGAAACACTGACGGTGCATTTTTTAACCCGAAGGGCATGGCCAAAAACTCATATTGCCCGTCCAGTGTGACAAATGCAGTGTATTCAATAGAACCGGAATGTAATTGTACTTGGTAATACCCGCATGCCATATCCAAAGAAGTAAAATACAACGCGCCACGTAATCTAGCTATTTGATCTGATATGAGAGGAAGAGGGCAATTGAATCAGCAATTGTGTTCGAATTTAACTCTCGATAATCTACACACAATCTAGCGGAACCATTTTTCTTCGTTACTAGTAACGCTGGGCTGGCGTAGGGTGAACTGCTAGGACGTATAACTTTACTCTGTATTAATTCTTGTACTTTTGCTCGAACTATTTCCCTCTCGTTTGGACTAAATCTATAAGGCCGCCTTTGGACTGTTTTAGTTGGCTCGATAAGACGAATAATCATTTCACCTGTATTCACTCGGGAATGGGGTGTACCATTAATAAAAGAGTTTGAATATTTTTTCAACATGGTCACTAATTTATTTTTCTCTTCCCCTGTTACTTCAGTTTCTAAATTATCAAAGCTTAAATCAGTTTCAGAATTAGCGCACACGTTAACAATTTTAGTTTTAAGAATTTCTACGCCGTTATCGTTTACAATCGCCGAAAATCCTTGGGCCAAAATTTCTCGGCCAATTACAATGTTATTTTTCAGGGAATCATCTGACACTACATAAAATAATATTTCTAACGGATTATCATAAATTATTACATCGCTTAGTATCTGAGTTATGCTATAGATATTAGC
Organism: Drosophila neotestacea; assembly: GCA_035044365.1. Lineage (NCBI taxonomy): Eukaryota > Metazoa > Arthropoda > Insecta > Diptera > Drosophilidae > Drosophila > Drosophila neotestacea. The sequence continues at coordinate 29,849 of JAWNMD010000721.1, forward strand.
GTTTCCAATGCCTTTTAACATAATCGTATTATTATTTCTCTTACCCATTAATCTATTGGCCATACTTTCCTTAATTATCGAGCATTTAGCTCCAGAGTCGAATGTAGCGAGATAGCTCACGCCCCGCTGCACTACTGTGGTCTTTGGTTCATCTATAGCGCACAAGTTCACTCTCTTCTTAACATACGCTGTCGATTCACTGCCGGATGCCTTTTTTGAACATTGACTGGCGATGTGACCCGGCTCCTGACAGCGATAACATATCACACCAGCCTTAGTATGTTGTAGCTTAGTTTGATTTGCGCCTCGTTCACCTCCATGAGTTGTACCTCCAACAGTCTTACGGATTCGGCATTCAGCTCGTTTGTGACCCATCTTGCCGCAATTGTGGCATTTTATGGTCGATCTTGTTCGCTTAAACTCCGGACCCTTATCTAGCAATTCATGCCGGCGCTTTTCCAAAGTGAAAACTTGCAGCTCCGATTGTAATTCGCGTCTGTTGCGGACATTAGACGTACACGCTATTCTTTGCATGCGTCGGTCAATGTTGGCCCAAACAGCTGATACTGCAATCTCTTCTACATCCATATCACGCCACTTAGTGATGAGCGAAGTTACCATCCGATTTGCATACACAGCAACAGACTCACCAGGATTGTGGGGACTTGTGATTAAATTTAAGAATGTGGCCGCTGACGTTTCTGAGCTATCGAAACGTTGTAAGAATAACTGCTTGAAATATTGCCACGTGATTCCCGGAAAGCTTACCTGTGATAGCCATTGCGTCGCGGTGCCATCCAAAGCTTGACTCAATGCCAAAATTAGGGCGCTTCCCTCCAAAGGTTGCTCATTTAAAACGATATCAATCGTTGCACACCATTGCAATGCGTCCGCACCAGAAATATCGAATAAGACTTTGGCAAGGTAGTGCCGCCAAGTTTTTGAGACTCATTTTTAAGCCTGCAGTGTTTTTGCCAATTCCAAGAAATTGCGGTTCTGCTGTTCTAGCAAAATACGAAGGTTATCCTCAGTCGTTAATTGACGAGGATGTGATCGATCCCACTTCTGATGTTGGAGAGTTATTTATTTGCTCCTCGTCCATTTTATTCGAAAAAGTGCAGCGCGTCTCTCTAATACGATGCTTCTTTTACCGCCAAGTACAATGAATAAGAATGCGCGCGTCAGCTCTACACGCCATATATCATTGTCCTTGTCTTTTTTCACTAGCTTAACTTAGAGAGCCACACTCGATCTCAATAACTATTGACGTCCCACTCTTTCAGTATAGTAAACTACACTTCTCAACTTATTTAACAATACTAATATTCGTTACTCACACACCCAACAATCGATAGTTGGCGCACTATTTGAAGTAAGCTATCGATCTCCGACATATATATATATATCATATAGCTGCCATAGGAACAATCAGATGCAAATAAAACAATAGTATGATGACCTTTGTTGTTTTTAGAGCTATCTCAACAGAACTCACAGATTATGTATTTCTTATTCACTTCTACATCATCAGGAAATTTGGTCAAGATCGGATAACTATATCATATAGCCGCCATAGGAACAATCACATGCAAATAAAACAATAGTATGATGACCTTTGTTGTTTTTTTAGAGCTATCTCAACCAAACTCACAGATTATTTATTTCTTACTCACTGCTACATTTTGTGAAAAATTGGTAAAGATCGGATGACTATATTATGTAGCTGCCATAGGAGACAGTGGCTTTTGATGCTATTTATAAACAATCAATAGCAGAGGGGGGAGGGGTTCAATTCATTGGTGTTAAGACTTTCAAAATATATTTGCAGTATATGGCACTCGCTCTGCTTCTGTAACGCAAAAACAGCAGTAGCGAAAATGTAAATTCTCTATCTATAAATATAAACTCTTTGTCCAAATTAACGAGACATCACGCTGTCGGCCAAACGGTTCAAGATATCGAGCTGAAGTCTTCACACAGCATAGCTGAGACATATTATCGTGCAATAAGATGGGAATTTTAGATTTCCTTATTGAAAGGAGCTAAATTAGGGGGTCAAATGTAAAACTTGCTTTGTACGAAATTTTGTTTTGTTTTTTTTTAGCTTTCTCAACCAAACTCCCAGATTATGTATTTCATACTCAGTGCTACATCATAAGAAAATTTGGTCAAGATCGGATGACTATATCATATAGCTGCAATAGGAACAATCAGTTGCAAATAAAACATTAGTATGAAGACCTTTGTTGTTTTAAGAGCTATCTCAACCAAACGCACAGATTATGTATTTCTTATTCATTCTCTGAAAATTTGGTCAAGACCGGATGACTATATCATATAGCTGCCTTAAGAACAATCAGACGCAAATAAAACATTAGTATGATGACCGTTGTTGTTTTTTGAGCTATCTCAGCCAAACTCACAGATTATATATTCCTTACTTACTGCTACATTTTGTGAAAGTTTGGTAAAGGTCGGAACAGTATATCATAAAGCTGCCATGGGAACAGTGGCTTTTGATGCTATTAATAAACAATCAAAATCAGAGGTTGGGAGGGGTCGACTGATTGGTGTTGGGACTTTCAAAATAAATTTGCAGTATATGGCACTGTTACTCGCTCTTGCTGCTATAATGCAATTGCAGCGAAAACTTTAAAACAGCGAGCAGCGAAAATGTAAATTCTCTATCTTTATATATAAAACCCTTTGCCCTAATTGACTGACGAGACATCACGCTGTGGCCCAAACGGTTCAAGATATCGAACTGACATTTTCACACAGCATAGCTGAGACATAGTTAACGGTATGCTTGGTTTGAAAGTTTGTTTTGTTTTTTGAGCTATCTCAGCCAAACTCACAGATTATGTATTTCGTATTCACTGCTATATTCCGTAAAAATTTGGTAAAGATTTGATGATTATATAGTAAAGCTGCCATAGAAACAATCAGACGCAATTTAATATTTTGTATGAAGAGCAATGCTGTTTTTGAGCTATCTCAACCAAACTCACAGTTTATGTATTTCTCACTTACTGCTACATCCTGAGAAAATTTGGTCAAGATTTTTTGCTAGACTTTGATGCTAGGGCCTTGGTTTTTGGTACATATAATAAACACTTAAGTCCAAACCTTTCCTGAAAACTTCATTTCAATCGGATAATAAACGCGGAATTTATTCAACTTACAATGTTACGTTCAAAAGGAAGAAGAAAAGACGCTAGCGACCTCTGTGTCTATTAACCTATCTTCGTAGTGGCGCCATCTATTAAATGGTACGCAACATTGATGAACGGTCTATAGTGAACGGTTTGCACTCAAAAAGTACTGGGTCTCCTACTGTCGAGCATGCTCTACAGTAGCCCACTGCATTTTTTGTTCTTACAGCTATCTCAACCAAACTCACAGATTATGTATTTCTTATTCACTGCTAAATTCTGTGAAAATTTGGTAAATATCGGATGACTCTATCAAAAAGCTGCCATAGGAACAATCAGATGCAAATTAAAATTTTGTATGAAGAGCTTTGTTGTTTTTTGAACTTTCTCAACCAAACTCACAGATTATGTATTTCTTACTCACTGCTACATCCTGAGAAAATTTGGTCAATATAGAATGACTATGTCATATAGCTGCCATAGGAACAAAAAGATGCAAATTAAAATTTTGAATGGAGAACTTTGTTGTTTTTTGAGCTATCTCAACCCAACTCGCAGATTTTGTATTTCTTATTTACTGCTACATTCTGTGAAAATTTGGTAAGGATCGGATGACTTTATCATATGGCTGCCATAGGAACAATCAGATGCAAATAAAACATTAGTATGATGACCTTTGTTGTTTTTAGAGTTATCTCAACCAATCTCACAGATTATGTATATTTTACTCACTGCTACATTTTGAGAAAATTTGATCAAAATCGGATGACTTTATCATTAAGCTGCCATAGGAACAATCAGACGCAATTTTATCTTTTGTATGAAAAGCATTGCTGTTGTTAGAGCTATCTCAACCAATCCCACAGATTATGTATTTTTTATTCATTGCTACATTCTGAGAAAATTTGGTCAAGAGCGGATGACTTTATCATATAGCTGCCATAGGAACAATAAGATGCTAATTAAAATTTTGTATGAAGAACTCTGTTGTTTCTTAGCTATCTCAACCAAACTCACAGATTATGTATATCTTACTCACTGCTACATCCTGAGAAAATTTTGTCAAGAGCGGATGACTATATTATGTATATAGCTGCCACAGGAACAATAAGATGCAAATTAAAATATTGTATGAAGAACTTTGTTGTTTTTTTAGCTATCTCAAATTTGAGAGATAGAAGATCTGAGAAAATTTGGTCAAGATCGGATGACTATATTATATAGCTGCCACAGGAAGAACCAGATGCAAATAAAACATTAGTATGACCTGTGTTGTTTTTAGAGCTAGCTCAACCAAACTCACAGATTATGTATTTCTTATTCACTGCTACAACATTAGGAAGTTTGGTCAAGATGGGATGACTTTATCATATAGCTGCCATAGGAACAACCAGATGCAAATAAAACATTAGTATGATGACCTGTGTTTTTCTTAGAGCTATCTCGACCAAACTCACAGATTATGTATATCTTATTCACTGCTTCATCATTATGTATTTCCTAATCACTGCTACATCCTGAGAAACTATATCATACATCAAAATAAATTTGAAGTATATGGCATTGTTACTCGCTTTTGCTGCTATAATCCAATTGCAGTGAAAACTTTAAATCAGTTAGCAGCGAAAATATAAATTCTCTTTATTATATGTGGAACTATTATTTAAAGTCTTATTGCAGGGAATGAATTGAATTTACTTTTCCCGCTTTCTTATAATAAATGACATAAGGTCCGGCTATAGCTGTGAGAATTGTTGCCTTTTTTCACTCCACATTTCTCCCCGAGATTTCAGCGCGCGAAGCGAGCTCTAGGGGGCTTGCCCTCCTTGCTAATATAAAGTTTTATTATTTTAAGTTCAAGTGCAGCGAATAATTGAATTTGTGTTTCCCGCTTTCTTATTAGAAATGACATAAGGTCCGGCTATAGCTGTGAAAATTGTTTACTATTTTTTACTCCAAATTTCTCCCAGAGATTTCAGTGAGCGTAGCAATTCGGGGGCTGGTAAACAATACGGTAATATAAATAAATTTCAAATTAATAAGCTATATTAATAAAATATACCATAAAATAAAATTAAAAAGACTTAATAAATAATGCAAAAATTCTGTTTTTTGTTCATTTTATTTGGTGTCAATAGTTAAATCAAATTTTTATTTCATTTGATTCTAATATGTGCATATTTGAAAAAAAAATTATTGAAATTATTAAAATATTGTTGTTCAATTTCCGTGGGCGGAGGGGGGTGTGACGAAAATCTAAAACAAATTCGTTCAATGCAAGATATAGATCAACATACATGCCACATTTGATGTCTCTAACTCTTATGATCTCTGAGATCTAGGCACTCAAAAATAAGAAAGACGGATAGACGGACAGACGGGCATGGCTATATCGACTCGGTAGTTGATGTTGTTCATCATCATCAAAAATATATACATATAAATATGACAAAGATGCATTATCTGAGTCCTCCTACAACTCGCGTCGGTCCCATTTCAATTCCACTTCACATTCCAATGCACAAGTGTGTACCAATAATAAATAATCGTTATAAGTTGAATATTCAAAATAATCTGCGACATGGCCTTCCCGGCCTATCTCATGTCCTCGTGAGTTTACAATATAAAGGTTTTACAAAATGTATTCTCTTATCTTCTATATAAATTCAAGTTCAAGCGGGTTTCGCAAAAATACATTTTTTAAGTCAGAATCAAACAAAATTATTTCAAAGTTATCTCTTATTCTTCTTATTTCTTCCTTATATACCACTTTTGGTATATATATGTATTTCGGTCATTAAAAACGGACCCCTGAACTTAGGGTCTAGTTTAGTCTGATGACGCCCTTCGTTCTTAAGCAAGACGTGGTCACCAGCCTTGTGTCTTACAATAGTAGCCTTATCTATATCAAATCTAGCCTTATCGTAATTGGCATTCTTTTCCATGTTTTGCTTTGCCATTTCTCTAACTTTGTCAACATCAACATCATTCTCATTTTCGACAACAGGTACGAGACCAAGTGGCCTTGCTTCTTTGTCAATAAGCATTTCTAAAGGGCTAACCTTAGTCACTCTATTGGGTGTACAATTAAGAGCAAGTTGAATTTCACATAAAGCATCCTGCCATGTCCCCTGGTCCGTTTCAACCGTCGTTAGCATGGACTTAAGAGTACTCATAACTCGCTCTACTTGGCCATTGGCCCGACTAGCACCTGTGGCGATCAAATGCAAATTTATCTTTTGAATAGAGCAGAAATCACGGAATGCTTTAGTAGAAAAACTATGTCCCTGATCTGCAATCAGACGGGAAGGGACACCGAACAATGATATTAGCGACCTTGATGCCTTAATACAGCTCTCTGTGTCTAGCCTCACTGTATGGGACAAAGAAACAAACATAGTGAATGCGTCTATTGACACGATTATGTATTCCTTCTGATCATTCTCACCACTAACTTCCTTCTGATGTTGATATGGACTGTATGCCACGGGATGTCAACCTTCAGTATGGGATGCAATTCGGCTTGTACTTTGACAATCTACATGTAATACAGTTGTCGACAAATTTGCGAACGTACTTGGACATCTTGTCAAACCAATAGTACTCGTACATTTTCTCAAGGGTTTTCTCCCAACCTAGGTGTACTGTAGACTCGTGCACATTATTTACGGCCGACCAACTAAACTGCTTTGGGATGATAGGGAGACAACGAGTTTTCCCATTTCTTTGAATTTTCAAATACAGTGTTCCGGCCCTTAATTCATATGTTTCGGCCAAATCCTCAGAAATTTATTCGTTACGCAATTAAGAAACAATAGACGACGTTTCTTCGTCTCGTTGCTGCTCAGCTAACAACCAATTGTCAGTAATCTCTGTCAAATTTATATGTTTTTCCACTGTACCTGCTGACTTGATGCGATCTTTTGATATGGGAATTATAAACTGCAAGTGTTTCCAGCTCGTATGAATGGTAGCGCGATTCCGCTGGCGATGTCCGTTTACAAAAGTATTCGATAACTCGTGGCTTGTGCTCGATTTTATGCAACAAAATTGCGCCATAGCCATCAGCACACGTATCTGTATGAAGCTCAATAGGAAATTTTGGATCGAAAATAGGAAGAACAGGTTCACTAGTCAGGATAGAAATTACTTTCTGTCGTATTTGCTCGTGCTCGAATTCCCATAAAAATGACATACTTTTTGAAGTTAGGGCGTAGAGGGTTTTAGCAACTGTGAAAACTTGGGTACAAACTGATGAAAATACGAGACCAGTCCAATAAATTGTCTCAGTTGAGTGACGGATTGCGGAGGCGGTAAATCTATAAGAGCTTGTATATTCCTAGGATTCGGTCGAAATTCACCTGCTCTAACTTCGAAACCCAAATATTCGACACAAGATTTGAGAAAGGAACATTTCTTTATGTTGAAAGAAAATCCTGCTTCGGCGAGTGTTTGTAAAGTAATTTGTAGTCTATCAAAAGGTTCCTCCTTTGTACGTGCGACTATCATTACATCGTCCATATAAACAATGGCATATGTATAAGTAAGATCACCTAGGGCAAGATTAATAGCCCTTTGGAATACAGAAGGCGCATTCTTAAGCCCAAAAGGCATAGCCAAGTATTCGTACTGCCCTTCTGGGGTTACAAACGCTGTCCGTTCGATAGAGTTTCTATGTATTGGGATCTGATGGTAGCCACTTGCCATATCAATACAAGTAAAAAACTTAGCACCACTCAACCTAGCTATCTGGTCAGATATAAATGGCAACGGGTACTTGTCGGAAACAGTATTTGCAATAAGTTCCTGATAATCAACACAGAGACGGTCTGTACCATTCTTCTTCCCTGATAATCTCAGTGATGCAGTCTATTTGATGCGTGAGCACTCGGCTCCGGAGTCGAAGTAAAATTGGAATGAGTCACCAAACTGCAGCAACGTTCCTAAGGGCTCATGTACGGTGCATATGTCTCACATCCTTGACGATATTGCTCTTGACCGGCGGACGTTCCTGACGATCTGGGCAGACCAGCTTTTTCACATTTATAACAGATCACGGATGATCGATCTTTTGCTCCTGTATATCCAGATTGTTGATTACGGGGCTGCTGACGCTGAGTTGTCTCTTTGTTAAAGCGACATTCCGTCTCCTTGTGGCCGGGTTTGCCACAGTTGTGACACGTTATGTGAGGCAAAACCCTGGCACTTTTCCTTGTAGTGCTGATAAGTTGTCGCTCGAATGCTGGCTCTGTCTGGCGTCAAATGAAAAGGCTTTGAGTTCCTGATGCAGCTCGTTTCGGGCTTTGTTATTCGTCGTAAAAACCAAACGGCACAATCGCTTGTCTATCCCAGCTGTATGTGCCAAGGTAACGGATACTGCAATCTGCTTGACGCTGAGTGACTTCCACCTGGCCATAAGTGAAATGACCATTATACTTCCATACAGCGACAAGCACTCTCCTTGGGCGTCCATTTAGCAAATTCATAACGGTTGCGGCCAAAGTCTCCGTTCCAGAAAAATGTTGCAAAAATAATTCTCGGAACTGCGTCCATGTAATGCCGGGAAAGCATGTCTGCGAGAGCCAGTGAGATGCGGTGCCTTCCAGTGAATCGCTGAGGGCCATTTCAAGGGCGCTGCCCACAAGCTGGTTTTCAGACAAAATGTAGTCCACCGTTGAACACCAGGACAGAGCGTCTGATCCTGCACGATCAGGGTTTAACTTTGGCAATACAATGGTTTTGGCATCTTTTGGCTCATTTTGCGAGCGCTGCACAAAAGATTTGCATCATTGGGTGAAGGCGGAGGTAATCCCACTTCTGATGACGTTGATTCACTATCTAAGTCCTCAACCGGGCTTTCAGCGAAACTTTTTTTGGCGCATGGCATGATAATTGAATTTCAGAATACGACTGACTCTACAAATCGCGTCGGTCCCATTTTAATTCCTCTTCACATTCCAATACAGTATGGTGAGTTATGACTAGCACTATCTGTCTCGCTCATGCCCACGCCCAGACTCCGCTGACAGAATTATGTATCTGCTTCGCTCGAAAGAATGGAGAAGCAATAAGAGACACACAAGTGTGTACCAACAAATAATCGTTACAATTTGAATATTCAAAATAATCTGCGAGATATACTTTATGGGGTATGTCACGCCTCCATCTGCCTGTTACGCACATTTGCACAAACGTTATAGACCCATTTGTACTTTTTCAAAGTACTGGGTCTAAAAATATAGCGCAAGCTAACTTTGGCGCGCCAAAATTGGAATATCGTGATTTAGTAATCCAATTTGCACTAAATTTCGTCAGGCTATATAAAACTGTACCGAACACAATCTGTGACTTTCGTTGTGTTATCTTAAGAAAAAAAAGTTTTTCATATCGAAATGTTGATTTCGAACCGATCGTTCCTATGGAAACTATTTGCTATAGTGATCCGATCCGACCGAGTATAACATATGTACTGAGTGCTGCAAAAAGACGGAACTGTACCAAGTTTCATCATGACAGCTTAAAAACTGAGAGACCAGTTTGCATAGAAACAGACAGAAATTGACCCAAATGACACCAAAGTCTTCAATTTCGGGTATTAATGTGTCCCCAAAACTTGTAGTTTGAAATATTTCGAGCAACTTTGCTGAAAAATTGTTTAAATGAAGTTAAGCTTAGTGGAAGCAAATTTAATAGCAGCGACAAAATATTATTTTTTGTAAAGAACAATTGACTAAATAACACATACTAGTTGTCAAAATTTCACCAATGTTATGTTGAACCCGGTCAATATCAAAAACAGTGCGAAAATCAAACAATATAACAATAATAAATATAGCGCAAGCTAACTTTGGCGCGCCAAAGTTTGGATACCCTTGCAGTGCCCTGCGTAAGCCGTCAGATTTCTTACAAAATTTGTTAAAGGTTGATTTTGAACCGATCGTTCCTATGGCAGCTATATGATATAGTTGTCCGATTTACACCAAATTTGGTCAGCCTGTTTAAAACTAAATCAAACACACAATGTGTTTATTTGGTTGAGATATTTTGAGAAACAAAAAAGTTTTTCATACTAAATGTTGTTTTCGAACCGATCGTTCCTATGGCAGCTATAAGATATAGTAATCCGATTTACACCAAATTTGGTCAGCTTGTTTAAAACTAAATCAAACACACAATGTGTTTATTTGGTTGAGATATTTTGAGAAACAAAAAAGTTTTTCATACTAAATGTTGTTTTCGAACCGATCGTTCCTATGGCAGCTATATGATATAGTAGCCCGATTTACACCAAATTTGGTCAGCCTGTTTAAAACTTAATGAAACACATAATGTGTATATTTGGTTGAGATATCTTGAGAAACAAAAAAGTTTTACATACTAAATGTTTATTTCCAACCGATCGTTCCTATGGCAGCTATATGATATAGTTATCCGATCCGGTCGGTTCCGACATATGTATTGCGTGCAGCAAAAAGACGGACCTGTACCAAGTTTCATCAAGATAGCTTCAAAACTGAGAGACTAGTTTGCATAGAAACAGACGGACAGACAGACGGACGGACAGACGGACATGGCTATATCGACTCAGCTCGTCGCCCTGATCAAGAATATATATACTTTATGGGGTCTGACACGCCTCCTTCACTGCGTTACAAACTTCGTGACAAAATTATAATACCCTCTGCAAGGGTATAAAAATAATACATTTTGGTATCAATGGAAAGGTCTGTTAAATCCCGTTTGAATGATACAAAAACGTTCTTAACCCATTAAGTACCCCTTGAATTTTTCGAATGCTTGTAAAATACTGGTTTATTGACTTTTTTTCTCGATTTAAAAAAAAATATATAGCGCAAGCTAACTTTGGCGCGCCAAAGTTTGGATACCCTTGCAGTGCCCTGCGTAAGCCGTCAGATTTTTTACAAAATTTGTTAAAGGTTGATTTTGAACCGATCGTTCCTATGGCAGCTATATGATATAGTTGTCCGATTTACACCAAATTTGGTCAGCCTATTTAAAACTAAATCAAACACACAATGTGTTTATTTGGTTGAGATATTTTGAGAAACAAAAAAGTTTTTCATACTAAATGTTGTTTTCGAACCGATCGTTCCTATGGAAGCTATAAGATATAGTAATCCGATTTACACCAAATTTTCGTCAGCTTGTTTAAAACTAAATCAAACACACAATGTGTTTATTTGGTTGAGATATTTTGAGAAACAAAAAAGTTTTTCATACTAAATGTTGTTTTCGAACCGATCGTTCCTATGGCAGCTATATGATATAGTAGTCCGATTTACACCAAATTTGGTCAGCCTGTTTAAAACTTAATTAAACACATAATGTGTATATTTGGTTGAGATATCTTGCGAAACAAAAAAGTTTTTCATACTAAATGTTTATTTCCAACCGATCGTTCCTATGGCAGCTATATGATATAGTTATCCGATCCGGTTCCAACATATGTACTGCGTGCAGCAAAAAGACGGACCTGTACCAAGTTTCATCAAGATAGCTTCAAAACTGAGAGACTAGTTTGCATAGAAACAGACGGACAGACAGACGGACAGACGGACATGGCTATATCGACTCAGCTCGTCGCCCTGATCAAGAATATATATACTTTATGGGGTCTGACACGCCTCCTTCACTGCGTTACAAACTTCGTGACAAAATTATAATACCCTCTGCAAGGGTATAAAAAATTATGAATGAATGCACACATATGCTTTTTTTTTTAAACGTTAAGATTCTCTATGGTAGAGTCTTAAACTCTATCTGAACTGTTTGAAAGACCGTAGAGCTTGTCTAGAGCTCTACTAAAGGTCAGTTAAATGTGTTTTAACTTAAGAGAAAATTTGTAGAGGAAACTATAGGAAAAAGTTGTCAAATACTTAGCTCTAGTGTAGAGCTCTTAAAGGTGTTTAAACTCTTTAACCACACTCTAGCTAGGTCTACCTCTACAGTCTACTGGAAAGTCTCCATAGTGTAGCTGGCCTTAGTATTTAAAAAATATCGCTCATTTACTAGAAGAGTGACACATCTCCCATATGATTTACATAGGAGATGTGTCGTTCTTCTAGCAAATGAGCGATATGACAAATGGCACAAGGGCATGTAATAATGAATGCATGCTTGTAGTGTATTTAGATGTTGAGCACTCTCGATTAGTAACTTGGAGCAACTGTGGAGCAGTATTTACATTTAAGTACTTACCAAATTAGCATATTGTGCTGTCGCGCAATACATTTAAGCTCCCTAAGTTGTTCAATCTGCAATTTATCAAAGTCAGCTTTAAAAGACTTTGTTTTTTTTGTCTTTGTCATTAAAGAATCGATACGTTTATGAAGTATGCTGAATTGTCCACAAGCGTATGTTATGAAGAATCCAAATATTGAGTCCTCTGCGAAAAGAGTTGTAACCACACAAATTCCCGCATATGCCGTAAAACAATATGTAAACGCATAGCATGTCCAATTTCTATACGGGTTATAAGAAACTGCATTTTATATGGGAATGGCTTGTTTGATGCGCTTGCTCCAAGACCCAAAAATAGTTCCACCAATGGCAGAACGCAATACATAAGTATAAGACAAGAAAGTAAAACAGTCATGACTCGAAAAGTAATCATCCTTTTTTGACACTGTTTGGTAATGCTCGAGCTTTTGATGCTGTAAAAACATTTGAAAACATACAGATACATATTAAAACAATGTCAAAATTTTTAGCTTAAATTGTAGCTCTAAATAATTCTAGGTTACATTCGAAAATAATCGAGTTTAAATCGATAAAGAACATGTGGGATATATGCGAAGCACCAATACCAAAAAAAATAGCGCAAGCTAGCTTTGCGTGCCAAAGTTTGGATATCCTTGCAGTGCCCTGCATAAGCCGTCAGATTTTTTACAAAATTTGTTAGATGTTGATTTCGATCCGATGCTTCCTTTGGAAGCTATATGATATAATTGTCTGATTTGAAACTTTAAAAAACACATAGTGTGAGTTTAGTTAAGATACCTTAAGAAACAAGAAGGTTTTTCATACTAAGTGTTGTTTTGAACCGATAGTTCCTATGGCAGCTATATGATAAGTAATCCGATCCGGCCGGCTCTGACATATGTACTACGTGCTGCAAAAAGACGGACCTACCAAGTTTCATCAAGATAGCTCAAAACTGAGACACTAGTTTGCAAAGAAACAGACGGACAGACAGACGGATATGGCTATATCGACTCCAGCTCCATCGGTTTCAACTATTAAATATTGGACTGCCGAATTCAGGCGCGGCCGGACAAGCATTTTTGACTAGGATCATCCGTGAGTGGTGATCAGAGTGGTGATAACCCCAAAAATGGTGCATGAAGTTCACGGAATGTTATTGGAAGATTGCCTAATCAAGCTGCTAGAGATTGCTAATGCCCTACACATTTCTCGTGAACGTGCTGGAAACGTTTTACACAATTTTTTAAATATGAAAAAGCTTTCGTCAAAGTGGCTGCCGCGATTGCTGACAATGGAGAACAAACACAACCGCTTGGACATTGCGAAGGACAGTTTGGCATTGTTTAACGCAATTAAGGACGAATTCGGGACCGTCGACGAAGCTTGGATACATCATCATTCACCAGACAGTCAAAGCAGTGGATTTCAACAGGATAAACGGCGCCGAAAAAGGCAAAGTCTGGTTTGTCGGCTAAAAAGGTGAAGACAACGGTTTTCTGGGATGCCCGAGGTGTAATTCATTTGGATTAAATGGAAAAAGGCAGAACAATTACTGGAGAAAAAAATGTCGACCTATTTTGAGGACCAGGAGCAATCCTACTTTATGGAAGGTATAAAAATATTGGAGGATCGCTGGACTAAGTGTATTCGCCTAAATAGAGATTATCTTGAAAAAAAAAGTCGTGTTTTCTTTTGTAGGCCGACTATTTATCAGCCACCCTTGTAATATATGTAATTTGATTTATAGCGTGTTGTATTTGTTTTGTTTAAGCTAAGATTAATAATTGTGTATTTGTGACCTGTCCATAAGTGTTTCTTGTGTGATTTTTTTCAGTTTTCATATAATGATCTTAAAGTATATAGGTTTTGAAAAGCACATTGAGTGCAAAGGAAAAAAGTCCAGATGAAATAAAAGAGAAGTTGCAGAGTGGAATGTATACCTGTATTGAAAAGAGAGGCCGAAGCGAAGTTTGGCAATTTTTCTCAAAAATAATAACCGAAAATAAAGAAGAGTTAGCTGACCTTGTCGCCTGTGAGATGTGTTTCACTGTTTTAGTGAATGCCAGTAAGTTTTGCAAAGCTTCTCCAATTAATGTGAATCCAGCAACAGAAGAGGAGGGTGTAGCTGTTGTTACCGAATTGGTCACTTAGAACTGTCGTCCATTCCAAATTATCGACGACTCCGGCTTTAAAAGTTGGCTTCATTAGACCCAGTACTTTAAAAGAGTACTAAAGGGTCTATTAAGTTTGTCCAAAAAAATGTGCGTAACAGTCAGAAAGAGGCGTGGCAGACCCCATAAAGTATATATATTCTTGATCAGCGTCAACAGCCGAGTCGATAAAGCTATGTCCGTCTGTGCGTCTGTCTGATTTTTGAGTTCCTAGATCTCAGAGACTATAAGAGCTAAAGACACCAAATTTGGCATGTAGGTTCATCTATATCTTGCAATGATCTAGTTTGTTTTAGAATTTTGCTACGCCCCTCCGCCCCTAAAAATTGAAAAACAAAATTTTAAAGACGAATTACAAGAGAACCTTTAAAACCTTGATTTCTGGTATATATAATACTCACTATAGTCCAAACCTGTCCTAAAAATTTCATTCCAATCGGATAATAAACGCGGAAGTTATTCAACTGAAAATGTTACAGGCAAAAATAAGAAAAAGTGACGCTACCGACCTCCATGTTTATCGAGTGGCGTCATCTATTGAATGGTACGCAACATTGAAGAACAATCTTAGTGAACGCTTTGCACTCAAAAAGAACGGGGGTCCTACTGTCGAGCTTCGCCCACTGTAGCTTACTGCATTTTTTTTAATCAATGTTGGAGCAACGTTTGGCGCAAATGTCGACGTAGATAAATTGTTACCGCATCCAACTACAGTCTCGCGAAACATAACAAAGATATATGAGTCACATTTTGGCCCAATAAAAGCCGAAATTCAAAAATTTAAAGCCTTTGGTTAAACCATCACAAGTGACATCTGGACAGATAATTTTTTAAAGCCATCGTATTTGTCCTGTACTGTTCACTTCATAAAGGAATATGAAATATAATGGCTATGAAATCAATTAGGGCGTTCAATCGACTCTCGCAGCTTTGCTGGTAGCAGATGTGAAACTTGTCACAACTTGGTGCCAGCAAGTGGAGCATGGATGAAGTGGACGAGATTTTAAACTATATGCAAGTGCATAGAAATGTAGAGGTAAAAAATTGCATAGATTTTCAGTTTTTTTAAATTAGTATGGTGGTACTCTTACAGAAACCTACGGCCCAGGTTAACTATAGAAAGATGTTGGAAGAAACTAAATTAGATGCAACGTGGAATGTAGTCCGCAACAAAGTTCCCACCTGAAGGCCGGCTTCAAAAAGGCTGAAGAATTTAGCAAGAACTGGTGCTGGGCTTGAAGAAGGCGAAGCCGAAGCCAGTTCGATTCTTCCGACGTGTCTTTCATTAATAAGTCGAAGCGGAAAGCCCAAAACTCATCACTGGCGCAGCTGGCATTAATAGAAGAAAAAGAACAACATTTCGCGAAAGTCGACTGGAAATTGAAAGGGAAAATTTAAAATTAACGCAACAAGAGCTCCAACTATCCAAGGAAATACAGCAACGTCAGATAACCTTGGAAGAGAACAAATTAAAAATATAGCGCAAGCTAACTTTGGCGCGCCAAAGTTTGGATACCCTTGCAGTGCCCTGCGTAAGCCGTCAGATTTTTTACAAAATTTGTTAAAGGTTGATTTTGAACCGATCGTTCCTATGGCAGCTATATGATATAGTTGTCCGATTTACACCAAATTTGGTCAGCCCGTTTAAAACTAAATCAAACACACAATGTGTTTATTTGGTTGAGATATTTTGAGAAACAAAAAGTTTTTCATACTAAATGTTGTTTTCGAACCGATCGTTCCTATGGCAGCTATAAGATATAGTAGTCCGATTTACACCAAATTTGGCCAGCTTGTTTAAAACTAAATCAAACACACAATGTGTTTATTTGGTTGAGATATTTTGAGAAACAAAAAAGTTTTTCATACTAAATGTTGTTTTCGAACCGATCGTTCCTATGGCAGCTATATGATATAGTAGCCCGATTTACACCAAATTTGGTCAGCCTGTTTAAAACTTAATCAAACACATAATGTGTATATTTGGTTGAGATATCTTGAGAAACAAAAAAGTTTTTCATACTAAATGTTTATTTCCAACCGATCGTTCCTATGGCAGCTATATGATAGTTATCCGATCCGGTCGGTTCCGACATATGTACTGCGTGCAGCAAAAAGACGGACCTGTACCAAGCTTCATCAAGATAGCTTCAAAACTGAGAGACTAGTTTGCATAGAAACAGACGGACAGACAGACGGACAGACGGACATGGCTATATCGACTCAGCTCGTCGCCCTGATCAAGAATATATATACTTTATGGGGTCTGACACGCCTCCTTCACTGCGTTACAAACTTCGTGACAAAATTATAATACCCTCTGCAAGGGTATAATTAGAGCAGTTTAAAGTTGAAAATGATTTCAATTTAAAGAAACTTGAGCTCGAGCAGAAGGAGTACATCTTAAAATATGAGCTAGACATAAAGCTTAAAAATAAATGTTAATAACTTTAAATTTTAAACGAATTTTTATTCGAACATTAAATTATACAAAAACTTTCTCTTATTTTCCATTTCCAATAAACCACTGGGCTCGGCCTCATCGCTCTCATTTTCTAACTCAACATAAACATCTTCATCGACTTCTTCTATCAGAATGTTGTGAAGAGTGCAGCACGTAAGTATCCAATTACAAAGAAGTACTTGACTTCTTGTGTTCTAAAGTCGGATGCGCATTTCCATAAGGCTGCAAAACTTTCCTTTGAGGACCCCAAAGCAATTCTCTACTCTGACCCGATATTGGCTATGTCTTCTGTTAAAGCGGAGCTACTGTTCCATGTCCATGATACGAGAGTTACTACGAAATGGGGTAACCAAAAACTTGGAGTGTGGATAGGCAGAGTCCCCTGCAATCCATTCCTCTCCAGATAGGTAACGATCTATATGCTTGCCGATTGAGGAGTTTTGAAAGACCCTAGGGTCATGGTAGCTGCCAGGACTTCCTACTACGGCATCACATATGAGTAGCTTGTAGTCACAAACGACTTGCTTGACGGAATAAATGCGCTGGCGTGAAAAATAACATTCATGGCTTTTGGCCGGCTTCTCGAAAAGTTTTACTTCGCTGCCATCTACGATATGTACCCCACACAGTGCGGCAGCTCCTCGAATGTGGCTTCCACAATCTGTCGACGCTTCACCGCGTAAGGCCAATATATGTACTTTGGCATCACTCGCAAAATTGCTGTAAATACTCTTTCAGTGATTTTGGCCAAGGTTCCACCATCACCAACTCCAAATACTGTGCACATTTTTCTAACGGACCCACTGCCTCCAGATGAGCCCAACCGAAACAACACAATTGCAAGCTGCAAATCTATTGGAACTTGCTTGAAGGTAGTTGCCCTCGCAAATACAACATCCTTCTTATTCAAATTGACCAATTTGACAAATTGGGTTCGGCTCAAGCGAAGCATTTGTTTAAAGCGTCTATCATTAAATGAGCTCAGGACATTGGCTCGCCAGTCAATTGATTTAGGCACATTAAGGCTTTCTCCTCGACGGCAAGAATAGATCGCCACGACATCATCAACAAAATCATCCAAAGCTTCATCTATACCTAGTTCCATTTCGTCTGGTTGCGACTCATCTACAAATGTTATAATCATGTAAATATGCAACTAATTCAAGCTGACTGTACACACCTTCGATATCACCAATTTCATGAACAACTTGCTGGGTTCTTTCCTCCAAAGAGGGTGTCTTTGATGCTTTTAAATGGCATTTTGGGAACTAAATGCAAGCTACGGTGGAGCAAGCTCGACAGTAGGAGACCCAGTACTTTTTGAGTGCAAAGCGTTCACTATAGATTGTGCTTCAATGTTGAGTACCATTCAATAGATGGCGCCACTAAGAAGATATTAATGAACACAGAGGTCGCTAGCTGTCTTCTTCTTCCTTTGAACCTTACATTGTTAGTTGAATAACTTCCGCGTTTATCATCCGATCGGAATGAATTTTTCTGGACAGGTTTGGATAATAGTGTATATCATATGTACCAATAATCAAGGCGCTAGGATTGAGAGTGCTCTTGCAATTCGACTTCGAAATTTTGTATTTCAATTTTCGGTGGCGGAGGGGGGCGTGGCAAAAATCTAAAACTTGATCAATGCAAGATATACATAGATAAACGTAATTGCCAAGTTGGGTGTCTCTAGCCTTTATAGTCTCCAAGATCTAGATGTTCAAAAAAGAGACAGACAGACAGACAGACGGGCATGTGCTATATCGACTCGACTGTTGATGCTGATCAAGAATATATGTACTTATAGGGTCTGTCACGCCTCCTTCTGCCTGTTACGCACATTTGCACAAACGTAAATGACCCATTTGTCCTTTTTAAAGTACTGGGTCTAAAAGTGCTTTGTTGACACACAAAATCACAAGATGTTTTAAATGACAAAGTAGGCTGAATTATGACAGCGCACACATGCTACGTAAAAGGTTGTAAACACATTAAGTGTCGCAAGCTTGAAAAGCTGCTACGATGCGAGAGTCGAGGAACACCTAATTGAAAGAAACGTCCTGCTCAGGTTTGTTAATCTTGCCGTTCCAGAGATGGCGATTTTCGTCACTGTTTGTACCAAGCTTATTAAATATTTTAAAAAGTCAGGACTAAATTCTTCCTTAGGATTTTCGTTAAAAATCTTTTGCCCCACTCGTTGGAATACAGTATACTATTTGCAGAAATCTGTTGAAATTAATTGGATTGATTTATCCACTATGCTAAAAGACAAAAACTAGACATCCAGAATTGAAGGCATTAATATAAATCATTTAGGTTCCATTGTACGCTTATTAGAACTTTTTGAAAATGTTTAAAGAAACCTTGAAGCAAGCAAACGTCTGACCATTCATTTAATTTTGACGAATACAAATAAGTTAAAGAAAATCTGTCTGTCCGCATTAAACGATAGTGATATTATCCAATCGCTAAAGCGAGAGTTAACAGTTGGGAATCTGTCAAGGGGAATTCTTCTGGGATTCTTGGAAATTCCAACGATGGTATTAGCCCAATGTCTTCAATAGTTTTTAGTTTAATATAAACGTAAGGGATCTTTTGTAGTTGTAATTATTTATTGTACGTTATAAGTTTTAATAAAAGAATATAAGCATCTGCTTGGTTTGAGATATTGGTATCGACGGACTTTACTGTGGGATCCAAGCCTTTTTGTAAGCTATGGATTCTTCTTGTATATAAGTATAAAGCAAGAGTACATAAGGGTACATAAGTGTACAAGAATGTTTATGTTAACATAAGTGTGGTCGTTGGCATAGCTCTGTCAGCAACTCGTGTCGGGCTCAGCCTTTCCAGCGAAGCGGCCCGGACGTTGCAACATTGATGCAGACTTGCTGAATCAGCAACGGATGGTCAACGATCAAGAAGGCACTTAGTACCGTATGGATCGTGGGGGCTTCGATGGAGGGGTGGAGAAAGGGCTCGAGTTGGTAACTCCTCCGTCCCAAAAGCAAAGCGACGGCCATAAGGATGGAATTACCGGAGCGGTAATTATACCTTTATCTATAAACTCAACACTCTTTGTAATCACTCCTAAATTCATTGCTTATAACAAAAACAGTATAAAATGTTTATCATGAAAATGCCTATAAATAGATAATAAGTACTATTGTAACGACCCCTATCATAATGACTTTAAAGAAAAATGATAATTATACCTTTACCTATAAACTCAACACCTTTATAATCACTCCTAAATTCAATGCTTGCAAATTGTGTAGTTGGGTTTCAAAGATAGGAATTTGATTTTCAAAATTAATGTTATCGAGTTTCGAGGTTTAGTAAGTTATTGATATGTTCATCAGATTTTACTAAGATTTTTTGTTTTGTAAATATATCTCTAATTTTGCTTATTTCGTTTTTATTAAAAATGAACTTTGGTAAAATGTTTAGTTTAGCTAATAACATGCTTTCTGCCAAATTTTTTATGTGGTTACTTAGTATGTGTATATTGAAACTTATTTTATTTAGATATTGTAAAGTGTGACCTTGATTGTCTTCATCTGAAAAGTGTTAGCTGATCGCATTTTGTGAGTTTGTTATACATATAGTTCACTATCATCTCCTGTTCGCTGTTGAAGTGTGTTGTTATATTTTTTTTAATTTAATTATAATTTCAGGATGCATAAGTTGTATTCTGTGATATTAGCCACATGACTAATTGTTTTGTATGTTTTTATAATGTGGGCTTCACCTAGTTCGATTTTTATACCCTTGCAGATGGTATTATAATTTTGTCACGAAATGTGTAACGCATTGAAGGAAGCCTCACAGACCCCATAAAGTAGATATATTCTTGATCAGGGCGACGAGCTGAGTCGATATAGCCATGTCCGTCTGTCTGTCCGTCTGTCCGTCTGTTTCTATGCAAACTAGTCTCTCAGTTTTGAAGCTATCTTGATGAAACTTGGTACAGGACCGTCTTATTGCTGCACGCAGTACACACATATGTCGGAACCGGCCGGCTGCCATAGGAACGGTCGGTTGGAAATAAACATTTAGTATGAAAAACTTTTTTGTTTCTCAAGATATCTCAACCAAATATACACATTGTGTGTTTGATTAAGTTTTAAACAGGCTGACATAATTTGGTGTAAATCGGACTACTATATCATATAGCTGCCATAGGAACGATCGGTTCGAAAACAACATTTAGTATGAAAAACTTTTTTGTTTCTCAAGATATCTCAACCAAATATACACATTGTGTGTTTGAATAAGTTTCAAACAGGCTGACCAAATTTGGTGTAAATCAAACTACTATATCATATAACTGCCATAGGAACGATCGGATCGAAAACAATATTTAGTATGAAAAACTTTTTTGGTTCTCAAAATATCTCAACCAAATATACACATTGTGTGTTTGATTAAGTTTTAAACAGGCTGAAAAAATTTGGTGTAAGTCGGACCACTATATCATATAGCTGCCATAGGAACGATCGGTTCGAAATCAACATTTATCAAATTTTGTAAAATATCTGACGGCATACACAGGGCACTGCAAGGGTATCCAAAATTTGCCGCGCCAAAGCTAGCTTGCGCTATATTTGCAATTGGCATTGTATCGTGAATGAATCGGACGGACATGCTCTGGGCCACAATGATTGGGGTCCTGTTCAGACAAGAGAAGCTGTATTAATTATTATTTATGTCAATCGTTTCTTTCTGATTTTAGATTTAAGTAGCTTTTGAAAAAGTATGGTAATTAGTGTGGGCCTTTTCTTCGAGGACTTTGTGAATGGAGAAGCGAGGGTTTAATTTGTTTCTGCGGTTTTCTTTTCTAAATATGGTCTTATTGGGTGCCAATGGGTCTGGAGATTTACTGGATTCATTTAGTTTTTGTAATCTAATTTCTGTTTTTATTTCTAGAAATTTTTTTATTTCGGGATACAGTTTTGCCTGGAAACTATTTAGTTTGTCAAGATAATCGTGTGTTGAGCTAAAGGTCGTGGCTTGATTATAAATATGGGTGCGTCCTGTAAAGAGTTCGAAAGGTGTATGTTTTGTGCTAGAGTGTATAGCATTGTTGTACGAGAGAACTGTTTCGGAAAGCATCTCTTCGTAAGTGTGAGATAATTTATGTTATTTCTTCGTGTCAATAAGCATTCTATATATCTCAGTCAAGGTTGAGAGAAGTCGCTCAACCAGGGAATTGCTTGAAGATTGGTTAAAGGATGTACGGTGACATACTATTTTGTATTGGTCACAAAAGTCCTTGAAAATATTGTCCGCAAACTCCGCGCCTTGATCGTATACAAGTTTTTGTGGAATGCCAAAGAGGCTGATGAAGTGTTTAAATGAGTTTAGGACATTTATACAGTTTCTATTCGTTATCGGATATGCACATGCACATTTTGAAAACTTGTCAATAATCGTAAGCAGGTAATGAAACCGGAACCGGAACAGAAATAAATTGTTTTTCAAGAACCGAAAACCGAAACGTTCGTACCAGTACGTTTTCGGTACATTTAAAAAAATTTTTTTTTTGTTTTAATGTTATGTTGGATTCCATAAGATTTCAAACTCCGTTCGTTTTAATTTCGACTTGCTTTCGCAAGTATATTTATTTGAATGTTCTCTTAGTTTTTAGTTGCGCGCTGTCAAGCAGTCAGCGCAGCCGTTTTACATGTCTTATACATAAAGGCTTATGTAAAGCAACGGGAACGTTGCTGGCAGGCAGAGAGAGTTATGCATATACATATATACTTAGATGGCCAAGCGTGAGGACGCTGACTTGGCTATTTGGGCGGCCGCTGTTATGGGCTTGCCGATCATATTTCGTCTGCACTTGAAATGTGCAGAGGGCACTTAGCGTTAGCCGCGCTGCGACAAAGTCGCCGCTTTATGTATATTATGTTGGCATAACAACAAAGTGTTGCAGGCTTATTTATATGTATTTATATACATATGTACGCATGCTACATCTTCGTCCTTTTGAAAAATAACGTAAAATGAAGTTATTTTAAGTATTAATGTTAACTTTTTTTGTATGTTTTTTTTTCGCTTTTTTAAAATTTTAAATATAATTTATTTAAAATTATAATTATAAAGAAAAACATTTTTTCTATTGAAAAATTTTTAAATAAGTGTTTCACTGTATATATATATATATTTTTTTTTTATTGGATATATGTAATTTTTTTTTTTAAATGTATTGTATCTTTGCATATTTGATTAAGAATTAAAAATTTTTTATCTATCCTTATGGACTGTTTGTTTTTTATTCTTATTTCCGGAAATAACTATATTATCCCTATCTTCTATTTTATCTACTGTATTTAAAGTCTAGTTTATGGCCTACTTCATTTCTTAATAGAACTTTATCTCCTATAGTTAAATTTAGTTCCTTAGTATTTACGTCATATAGTTCTTTATTTTTCTGCTTATTAAGTTGAAGCATATTCCTTGCTCTTTTATATGCTATTTCTAATCTATACTTACTCTCTTTAGCATAATCTTCTATGTTATATATAGGTTCTATATTACTTAAGGTATTTAGGTATTTTGGTAGATTGCTTGTCTTTCCAAATACTAGTTCATATGGACAATAGTTATGTGCCATAGAGGGTGTTGTGTTGAAACAATAAACAAAATATTGAAGCCATACGTCCCAGTCAGTTTTATTAACTGATATATAGGATCGTATATATTCATTAAATGTTCTGTGGCTTCTTTCTACTGTTCCAACTGTCTGGTGATGATGTGCAGTTGATGTTATATTTTGTATCTTTAAATATTTGCACAAATCATTTATAATTGAATTCTTATATTCCGTTCCCATGTCCGAAATGAACGTCTTCATTGGACCGTACTTGAGAATAAAAGATTCAAATATTGCCTTTGCTATTGTTGTTGCACTTTTGTTTGCGACTGGTATAGCAACTAAGTATTTTGTCAAGTCACATATAAGTGTGACTGCATATTCATTTCCTTGTTCTGACTTTGGTAGTGGACCAATTGTATCCACTATAACTCTGTCAAAGGCTTTTAATGGGGTTTCAGTAATGGTTAAACGGATCTTATTATGTTTTGTTACTTTTGATTTTGTGACATTTTTGACATTTCTGGACGTACTGTGTTATATCACGGGTCATACCTTTCCAGTAATAATGTCGTTTGACCTTGGCCAAGGTTTTTGTAATGCCTGTATGACCTCCTTGTATTGGGTCGTCATGTAATGTAGACAATATAGCTTCTTTCTCTTTATTTTTTGTTATTGTAGTCACCGGGTTGAGTAGCGCTACTCTCAATGTATTCAATATTTCATTGCCCATAATCTTGAAATTATCTATTGAAACTTTTTCAAAGATAGTTTCCCACGGTGCCATTTTCAATTGGTTTATCTTTAATATACCGGCTTCTTTTTCAAGCCTTGGGAATAGTTGGCCTAAGTCAATATTTCCATTTGTATATAGATCACCAATATCAATTCTTGCTATAATTTTCTTACCATGTTTAAAGAAACATAGCATATCTTTTATATGCAAGGCCACTACTTTACGTACTTCGTCATTATTTATGACTTCGTATACGTTGGGCTGAGAAGCTTTTTCTGTAGAATGCCTTGGCAATTCTACTTTTTCATTTTCTGCGCAGAATTTTTGTCTACTTTGGTACCTGGTAGTGACTTTCAGGACTTTTGCTTGTATGTCTTTTAGTTTATTGATTGTTATCCGTGACAATGCATCGGCTACAAAATTATCTTTGCCTCTTAGGTACTCTACTGTAAAGTTATATTCCTCTAATTCAAGTCTCATACGCGGTAATTTAGAACTAGGGTTTGTCATTGAAAACAAAAACGTTAGTGGTCTATGGTCTGTTTTTACTGTAAAGTGGTTTCCGTAGATATAGGGTCTAAATTTGGTGATTGCCCAATGAATAGCTGTTAACTCTTGCTCAGTTGTACTCTTGTTACTTTCTCCTTTGGTAAATGCTTTCGATGAGTAAGCTACTAGAAGTTGAGTTCCATTGTGGGCTTGTGTTAGCACTGCACCACGCGCTTGCTTACTAGCATCTGTGATTATACAAAATTCTTTTGTAAAATCTGGATATTGCAACAGAGCCGGTTTTATTAATTGAGCTTTAAGATATTCAAATGCATTTTGACATTCATCAGTCCATTCAAATGGAACATTCTTTTTGTTTAATCTTGTTATATGCCTAGAATAATCGGCAAAATTTCTGATGAATCGTCTGTAAAGTGTGTTTACATTTTATAAGTATAAAGAAAGTCTAACTCATTCGCCAGTTTATTTAATAATTCAATTATTTCGGCATTGAATTTCTTTATACTCAGTTTCCTATTCTTAATTACATTTCTTTTGTATGTATTCATTTTTAGATCCAGTACTTTGAAAAAGTACAAATGGGTCTATTACGTTTGTGCAAAAAAATGTGCGTAACAGGCAGAAGGAGGCGTGGCAGACCCCATAAAGTATATATAATCTTGATCAGCATCAACAGCCGAGTCGATATAGCCATGTCCGTCTGTCTGTCTGTCCGTCTGTCCGTCTGTCTGTCTGTCTGTCTTTCTGTCCCTTTTTGTGTCGCCTAGATCTCAGAAACTATAAGAGCTAGAGACACCAAATTTGGCATGTAGGTTCATCTATATCTCCCATTGATCAAGTTTGTTTTAGATCTTTGCCACGCCCCCCTCCGCCCCCGGAAATTAAAATACAAAATTTCGAAGTCGAATTACAAGAGCACCTTGAATGCTAGCCCCTTGATTTTTGGTACAAATAATATACACTATAATTCAAACCTATCCAGAAAATTTCATTCCAATCGGATGATAAACGCGAAAGTTATTCAACTAACAATGTAACGGGCAAAAGGAAGAAGAAGAGACGCTAGCGACCTCTGTGTTAATTAACTTGTTTCGTAGTGGCGCCATCTATTGCATGGTAGGGAACATTGAAGAACAATCTATAGTGAACGCTTTGCTCTCAAAAAGTACTGGGTCTCCTACTGTCGAGCTTTCTCCACTGTAGCTTACTGCATTTTTTTTCTTATACTTAGTTGTTTATTCTTAATTTTTTTAATTTTGTACGTATTCATTTTTATTTTTTTCGTAGTTGTTGATTTGAATATAAAGTTTTTATTATTTTTTTTTATTTGTACTTCGTTATATTTTCTTTATTTCATTTTTTAAAGTTACAAAAATAATTATAGGGTTATTTCAATTAATATAATAAATTCTCGGAAATTTGAATTTGAACTTTTATTTATTAGAAAAAATTTAAAATGTGCAAAGATAAATAAAATTTTAGATTTTATCCAGGTCATTTGCTTGACTCTGTATCTCTTTTTTATGCATCTATTGTGGTACTTGTACAATTTGTACAATAGATGCCCTATTATAATTACAAGTATTATAACAATAAGTATTGTTATTAGTTTTAAGTCTGTATTGCTGACCTCGACTTTGTTTATTACATATGCCGTCGAGTCAACTGTCTTAACGTCTACTAAACCCATATTGTTTTTTGTATTAACATTGTCGATTGTTTTACTTACTTTATTTGTCTCTATGGACATTTATATCTATCTCTATATTTTTAGACCCAGTACTTTAAAAAGTACAAATGGGTCTATTACGTTTGTGCAAATGTGCGTAAAAGGCAGAAGGAGGCGTGGCAGACCCCATAAAGTATATATATTCTTAATCAGCATCAACAGCCGAGTCGATATAGCCATGTCCGTCTGTCTGTCCGTCTGTCCCTTTTTTGAACACCTATATCTCAGAGACTATAAGAGCTAGAGCTACCAAACTTGGCATGTACGTTCATCTGCATCTTGCATTAAACGAGTTTGTTTTAGATTTTTACCACGCCCCTCTCCGCCCACGTAAATTTGAAACAAAATTTCAAAGTCGAATAACAAAAGCTCCTTTAATGCTAGCGATATGATATTTGGCATACATGATAAACTCTATAGTCCAATCCTGTCCTGAAAGTTTTATCCGGATCGGATAATAAACGGATAGTATACGGCTGTTCAAAATTTCGAAAATATGAACACCTAGATCTCAGAGACTATAAGAACTAGAGACACCAAATTTGGTATGTAGGATCATCCACATCTACCATTGATCAAGTTTGTTTTAGATTTTTGCCACGCCCCCCTCCGCCCCTGGAAACTAAAATACAAAATTTCGAAGTCGAATTAAAGAAGCCCCTTTAATGTTAGCGCCTTAATTGTTGGTACATATAATATACACTATGATCTTAACCAGTCCAAAAATTTCATTCCAATCGGATGATAAACACAGAAGTTATTCAACTAACAATGTTACAGGCAAAGGAAGAAGAAGAGACGCTAGCGACCTCTGTGTTTATTAACTTCGTAGTGGCGCCATCTATTGTTTGGTACGCATTATTGAAGAACAATCAATAGTGAACGCTTTGCACTCAAAAAGTACTGGGTCTCCTACTGTCGAGCTTGCTTCACTGTAGCTTACTGCATTTTTTGAACAATATTTTTACAGATTTTCCTGCCTAGTGTTTTGTTTAGCTTTACGGGCTAAGCTTATTGCCGGCCGACTCAATTGTCGTCGGGCATTACAATATTATTATATAAATTTAAAATTATAATTTAAAATATTTAAGATGTGCGCTCTTGATAGCGCTGTCGGTCAGTTCTCAGCTTGCTGTTTTCCAAACGCTGGCATAAGGGGCGGCCTGCCTCTCATGCATCTGCATATGTTTTGTTGTTTCCTTTTGGTCCAGCGTTGGCACAAGGGGCGGTTTGCCTCTCATGCATTTGATGGTGCCGGCCCTTGGCACGTTCCGATACAGGTGGGACTGTATAGAGGCCCTTCACAATCCGCTGGACACTTTTTCGGCCGCTTTGGGATTTCCTCTGGATCTGGACGATGTGTAGACTTATTAATTTCTTTAGTTAATATAATTGAGTGACAGGGCTGTGTCTTAGGTTTTCGTAACAACGACTCGAGATGTTCGAGCTCGCTGTGCAATTTCACTGCAGTGTCCCACGGTAGGGGATTATCGTTTTTGTATAGGAGCCGTACCAATTCGGATTTTCGCTGCCTGATACGCTCTTTCACGCCACTGCGTCTTGGCTTCTTGGCCTTTATCTTTACCATCAGCCCTGTACTCACTCGGATTTTTAGTTCGTTTTTTAGTAGAAGTTCGATTTCCATCGATGTCACGGTCGACATGTTATGTTGGATTCCATAAGATTTCAAACTCCGTTCGTTTTAATTTCGAATGTTCTCTTAGTTTTTAGCTGCGCGCTGTCAAGCAGTCAGCGCAGCCGTTTTACATGTCTTATACATAAAGGCTTACGTAAAGTAACGGGAACGTTGCTGGCAGGCAGAGAGAGTTATGCATGTACATATATATATACTTAGATGGCCAAGCGTGAGAACGCTGACTTTGCTATTTGGGCGGCCGCTGTTATGGGCTTGCCGATCATATTTCGTCTGCACTTGAAATGTGCAGAGGGCACTTAGCGTTAGCCGCGCTGCGACAAAGTCGCCGCTTTATGTATATTATGTTGGCATAACAACAAAGTGTTGCAGGCTTATTTATATGTATTTATATACATATGTACGCATGCTACAATAAGTATTTCGAACCAACATGGTTTTGCACTATGCGAAAATTTCTCGAGTTATATGTAAGACTTTACATTAGTGATGTAAATCCAAACTGAACATCGACTTAAAAGTTGGATTCTTAAATTCGCCTACGCAATTATCGATTAATCGAAGCATCGCAAATTTCGACATCGATGGGTCGAATTTTTTTATGCATATAAATACACAGAAAAGTGCTTGAACACTACAACACATAACACACTTTAACTTTGATCGCGATCAGTAACATAATCTAATTATGTTATTTATATACATTTATATACATATACGTTAATAATATTATAGGTCACACTTACCATAGCTTATTTGTAAACTTTAACTTATCTATGAGTGAAATTTTGACACCGCGTGTGTATTTTGTTGCGTTTGCTAAGGATGTTCAAAGAGGACGATTTTTCATGAAAATCTATATTAATATTAATTAATCGGCAAAAAATGCATCGAGTTAAAAACCTTAAAAATCGTTTAAGCAAAAATCGATCAATTGATGTCTCGATGTTTTTTTAGATCACTACTTAACATGCTAAAATGCAGGCATTTGTACGTACACATACACAAATATTTGTTGATAAGATTCGATTTTCTTTACATTTTAAAATATTTAAAATTTACGTTGCTGTACCGGTATGGACCGATATGAGAACCGGAACCGAAAGGACAAAACCGAAATAGAACCTTTTACCGAAATACTCGCTTCGGTACGTACCGGAACCGAAATTCGTTTCGGTTTCATTCTCTGATCGTAAGATTATAGTTGTTATAAAATGTGTAAATGTCCATGTGAACTATTTCCATTGGTTTTGATGGGGTTTCGGGTATTTGGTTAGTTAATTTTTGTGTTTGTCTACCGTATTTAAGCAAGTGTAAGGCAGACGTCACAGGTCTTTAAAGTTTCTGTTATTTTAGATTTCATATGGGGAAATTATATTGTTCTTTTAAGGTGTAAGTAGGTCTCGTCAATGCCGCGATGGTTATTATTTGTGTGATAGTCTTTAATCGTATGTTCTTGCACGATTGGGCTAGTAACGTCAGTTAGTAAGATCGAGCTCTTTAAGATTGTATACTTGTCTTTTCTGGAGAAGTGCTGAGAAATTAAATGTTGTATTATTTTGAAAATGTCGTTGGAAGTGTAGATGACGCATATTTTGTTGGGTTGCAGAGATGTTTTAAGAATTTTAAGTATATTAACGGTGTTAAAGTATGGTTCTGTTACTGTTACTGTTGGTCTTTGTTTTTTGAAAATAGTTCAGACAAGGTTCACGAAGCGGGGGATCCTATTGTTAGTACGATTTGTGGATGAATTCATTTAAGGGTCTAATTGTTGTGATAATATTTCCAACTGGGTTGCATGTTACGGTATTGTTTGGTATTGTGTCTCTGACCTTAATATTTTCTTTCGGTGAGATTCTGCTAAGTGCGTCTGCAACAACGTTTTGAGAACCTTTTTTATAATCGAATTGGAAATTGTAGTTGTAGCTTTCAACTTGCTATGCTGTCGTTTGTCGAAAACGGTCCCGTATTCCATGTCGGTGGCTTGTGATCTGAGACTAAATTGAACTTTTTCCAGAAAAGATACGATCTATAATGTCTCACTGCCCATTGGACTGCCAACATTTCTTTTTCTGTTGCATAATATCGGACTATTTCATCAGAAAATGTTCGGCTAGCGAAGGAAACAGGTATATCGTTACTAGGACTGTCTTGGGAAAGAACGTCTCCGATGGCAAAATTACTTGCATCGGTAGAAAGTATAAATGGTTCGTTGAAAACAGGATAAATTAGGATAGGGTAATTAAAAAGGAGTGTTTTGCAAAAGTCAAATGCATTAGAAAATTGTTTATCGATTTTTATAGCCTTAGTTCCTTTCAATTGTTGGGTAAGAGGTTTTGTTATTCGAGAAAAGTCCTTAATGAATTTTCGGTAATATCCGAGAATTCCAAGGAATGATTTTATTTGTTTCCTTTTTTAGGGAGAGGGAAACTTTTTATTGCTTCTATTTTGTCGGGGTTTGGCTCCGTTTTGCGTCACAATATGCCCAAGGAAACTTACTTCCTTTCGTAAGAAGTCTGATTTCGTAAATTGGATTTTGAAATTAGCGGATCTAAGTGTTTCGAATATTTTCTTGATATCTATTAGATGCTCTTGTAGGTATGGTGAGAATATGATGATATCATCAATATATACGAGGCAAATGGAACCTATTAGTTCGCGTAGAACCTTATCCATAACTCTTTGGAACGTTGCTGGGGCATTTGTTAACCCGAAAGGCATGCGAATGAATTCGAAATGACCGCCTTCTACAATGAAAGCCGTCTTCCTTCGGTCATCATTGTGTACCTTTTTTTGGTGAAAA
Organism: Drosophila neotestacea; assembly: GCA_035044365.1. Taxonomy (NCBI): domain Eukaryota; kingdom Metazoa; phylum Arthropoda; class Insecta; order Diptera; family Drosophilidae; genus Drosophila; species Drosophila neotestacea. Next base: position 60,894 of record JAWNMD010000721.1, read on the forward strand.
CCACTAGGGTTGGAAAGTAACAAGCTTTTCCCAGTTGGTCGAGAATGTCGTTTATATTTGGTATTGGGTATTAAGTTTTCTGTAATCTATTACAAGTCTTCAATATTTACTTAAAGGTGAATCGGGTTTCTTTGGAACGACCCAAACAGGGACGATCCAGGGAGAATAGCTGGTTTTTATGATATTTTATTTCATCATGAATTGAATTTGGTCATTAACTTCTTGCTTAAGAGCAAATGGATATCTATATGACTTTGCAAATACCGGTACGTCGTCGGTCGTGAGAATATAGTGTTTGATGTTATTCGTAAAAGTTATTTTGCCGTCGTAGGAAGCGTTTCTCTTCCGTACTGAGGTAGTTGACTTGAACTTTAGTCACACATACAGGATTGAAGAAGGAGGCATAAATATCAGCTGTTATGTTGTGTATGTCAAAAAAATTGTTCTTTCATATCAGGTGTAGTGGCTAAAGGTAAAATTCGAGATCCTCATTAGATTCATTAAGTATTTCTACTTTGCTGAATCTATTAGCAGAAGTATAAATTCCTTCAGATACTAGTAGATTTTTCTATAGATTTGTTTGTGGACAGTAAAAGGCGCCCTTTTGCGTTTGAACTGGTAGGGTCAGAATTGTTTTGGACAGAGCTGGTATAACGTGTACATCAGTGGCAGGGTTGCCTTGTGAATATATTTTAAGCGAAGAATGGTGTTGAGAGAAAGTTTTCCTTAAAATTTATGTTAGGTTGGAGTTTTGATAGAATATCTATTCCAAGAAACCCTTTGAAATGTGGATGAAATGTTAACATTAGTAAGTCAATTTTTGTTTGTTCCTTGAATTCGGATATCGATGAAATTTGTATTTTCTCAATAATTGTGTGCTAATTTCGAGCCTTCGGACAACTATAGGATTAGTTAATGTTTCTCGGTTTTCGTTGGACACTATTGAGGGGTCAATTAAAGAGTTTGTTGACCCTGTATCTATCATATATCTGGCTGATTTTGATCGGATAAGGATGTAGGGAAGGGTTGAACCGTGTTGTCTTCTGTTTAAAAACCCTGTTGATTTCCGGAGGCTTGTTTCTAAAAATTATGTGCATTATCAATATGGCACATTTTAGCCTGCGGTTCGGTTTGTTTAACATTATGCAATTGTCCTCTAGAAGTATTCTGTTGTTTACATGGATTGCCGTTACTGTTGCGTTGGTCATTGGTCTTGTTGTGGTTGTTGTTGTTGGCGTTAGTGTTGTTATAATTCTTTCGTTGATATCTATTATTGTGGTTCGGCTTGTTATTGTTTGTATTGTTATTAGAGCGTGAGGTTCCGGCCTGCTGTCTAGGGTATGGTTCGTTGTCTTGATTGTCTCTTCTCTTTTGAAAATTTTAATCCTGTTCAGGTCTGCAAAGTTCTTATGCTTTTAGTTAGTGAGGGAATCTCTTGCTCTTATGCTTGTTTTAAGGGGCTTCCCAAGGTTGAATAAGAAAGTATTGAGACAGAAGTCAGCATATAATTTGGCTCTTGTTTCAATGTTTTGTTTTTTTAGCTATCCCAACGAAAATCACAGATTACTTTTTTCTTACTCTTTGTTACATTCTGTAAAAATGTTGTAAAGAATCGGATGATTCTCTATTGCAGGGAAAAATTGGACTATTATTTCTCGCTTTCTTATTAGAAATGACATAAGGTCCGGCTATAGCTGTGAGAAGTATTCCCTGTTTTCACTCTTCGAGATTTCAGCGAGCGAAGCGATCACGCGGCCAGCCCCTAGTAGTATATATATATATATATTCTTAAGTATTTTTTTGTGTATGTTGTATATTTGTATGTGTTGTAAGTGTTTCCTTCTTCCAGAGGCGCTTCATCTGCTAGTTATATGGTTATTATATAAGTAATATAGTGTACATGGAATCTTTTGTGTATACGTGTCTATACATATATAAGTGCCTTAAAATGTTTATTGTTTGGTTTCAGTTTCAGATTTCGGATGTGGCATATGCAAATTTGTATAAAATAGTGCATCAGCACATCAACGTTTGCTCCCGTCCCAAGTGATTCGAGTATCATATCACGTAAATAAATGCTTATACACTCATGTCGTGGGCACAAGTGCGCAGTTCTTTTGCTGGACACTTGATCCGTACACATGAATGTTTGTATGTACATACATATTGTCGGCATTTTATAAGAGGCGATCTGCGCCAGATTCCACAATAAAATTCCCTCTCTTTTTTTTGTTTTTTATTTTATTATACCCTTGCTGAAAATATTATAATTTTGTCACGAAATGTGTAACGCATTGAAGGAGGCCTCACAAACCCCATAAAGTATATATATTCTTGATCAGGGCGACGAGCTGAGTCGATATAGCCATGTCCGTCTGTCCGTGTGTCCGTCTGTTTCTATGCAAACTAGTCTCTCAGTTTTGAAGCTATCTTGATGAAACTTGGTACAGGACCGTCTTTTTGCTGCACGCAGTACATATGTCGGAGCCGGCCGGATCGGATAACTAAATCATATAGCTGCCATAGGAACGATCGGTCCGAAAACAACATTTAGTATGAACAACTTTTTTGTTTCCCAAAATATCTCAGCCAAATATACACATTGTGTGTTTATTTAAGTTTTAAACAGGCTCACCAAATTTGGTGCAAATCGGTCTACTATATCATATAGCTGCCATAGGAATGATCGGTCCGAAAACAACATTTAGTACAACTTTTTTGTTTCTAAAATATCTGAACCAAATATACACATTGTGTGTTTGATTAAGTTCTAAACAGGCTGACCAAATTTGTTGAGAATCGGACTACTATATCATATAGCTGCCATAGGAACGATCGGTTCAAAAACAACATTTAGTATGAACAACTTTTTTGTTTCTCAAAATATCTCAACCAAATATACACATTGTGTTATTGATTAACTTTTAAACAGGCTGACCAAATTTGGTGGAAATCCGAAATCAACATTTAACAAATTTTGTAAAAAATCTGGCGGCTTACACAGGACACTGCAAGGGTATCCAATTTTGGCGCGACAAAGTTAGCTTGCGCTATATTTTTTTTTGTTTTTGTTTATGCTCATTTTGCATTTTTAGTTCTAATACTCTTTGCTTTATATTTTATGTATACATATATATATTCATTTCCTTTTGATAAAAGACGATTGGTAGCAGTGATCAGCGATTGCTTCTGCACTTACTAATTGTAGGGTATTTGATAGCAATGATCATCGGTTAATTTTGCATCAATTTCTTACAGGGTTTTTAATCATTGATCAGCGATTGATTTTGAATCAATTAACTAAAGGGTGTTTGATAACAATGATCAGCGATTGATTTTGCACTAATTGAAAATAGGGTATTTGATAGCGATGATGAGCGCTTGATTTTGCACTAATTGAAAACAGGGTATTTAATATTCGTGAATAATGATTGATTCGGTACCAAATACTCTGTATGCTTGTAGTGTTTCACTTTTGTTGTTGTTCGGTATGCTTATATGTATTTCTCTTTTTTTTATTTTTTATACCCTGTGGGGTATATTAAGTTTGTTCAAAATGTTAAAGTATGTAACATGCAGAAGGAGGCGTGGAAGACCGCATAAAGTAATTATATTCTTGATCAGCATCAGAAACCGAGTCGATATAGCCATGTCCGTCTGTCCGTCTGTCTGTCTGTCCGTATGAACGCAAGTATCTCAGAGATGGTAAGACCTAGGAGCACCAAATTTGGTATGAAGACTTCTTATATTTGCACGCAGATCAAGTTTGTTTCAAATTTTGGATGCCACGCCCCTACGTCCACAAATCGCAAAGAACGTTATAACTAAAGCATTATTACAGCTACAGGTTTGTGATTTGGCACGTATGATAATTAGAGGGTCCGGACAGATCAGTAATCTCAGTTTTATGATGAGTCATCCCCATCTCCAACAAACTTCAAAAACCATAAACTCTCGAAATTATCAAGCTGGAAGTTTGAGACTCGGCATGAATGATTCTTAAGGTCATATAACAGCACCGCCAAAATTCTCAATCGGACAATAAACACCGAAGATATATGACTACAATTATTCCATATAGTTACGCTAATACGTATTACAAAATGCATAACAAATTGTTGAGTTAACAGTCGAATGTTAAAATTTCAATTGTTCAAGCTGCTGTTGTAAACGAAAAGCACGTGCTGTCATTCAAAGCAATTTTGGTACTAATTTTAAACATGTATGCATGTGCATACATATATAAACGGAATTTGACAAGATTTTCTAAAAATTTCTTTTATACATATAAATATTTTTGAATTTATACGTTTATTTAGATAGAAGTTGATGTTCAAATCATTGACGTTACGACCTTCAAAAATTTTCTGCAGAAATACAAAACTCATATATAATTAAGTACAAAACTCATATTCAATTTTGGCCTTCGCCTTCCGCACGGCAAAGTTTAGAGACGCCACACGTAAACTCACCAAAGCCTTAAAGCAGGAAGAAGCATATACTCAACGCCGTTATATAGAGAAATTATCAACATCTTGAAATAAACACTCACTATGGATAGCTCACCCCACCCTTTCTTCACCGACAGAAACCGTGATGCCCATCAGATACTCCGTAGGCGGTTGGGCGCAGCGATGAAGATAGAGCCAGCACATTTGCGGTACACCTTCCAACCAAATCCCGCAACAAGTGCGTTTACACTACCAACATTTAGAAGTGACTCTCCGCCTCAACATGAACCAATCGAGTTTCGTCCAAATGTGATCGCCTACACCATCAAAATGCAACTGGACCCCACAAAATCTCCGGGCTGCGATCTAATAACCCCCAAATCGATTATTGAGCTCCCATAATGTGCGGTATGCACTGTCACACAACTCTTCAATGCTATCACTAAACTGGGCCACTTCCCACAGAGATGGAAAAACTCGATCATTATAATGATACCGATACCAGGAAAGGATCACACTGTCCCCTCGTCATACAGACCTATAAGCCTATTATCGTGTCTATCAAAGTTCTTCGAAAAATGTCGGCTGAATCAGATAAACCCAATTATAAGACTTCACAACAAAATCCCATCGCATCAATTCAGCTTTCGAGAAAAGCACGGAACTATTGAGCAGGTCAACCGCATAACATCAGAAACACGAAACGCTTTTGAAAATCGAGAATATTGCACAGCAATATTTCTAGATGTCTCTCAAGCATTTGACAGAGTCAAGCTAGACGGCCTTATGCATAAAATTAAATCAACGCTTCCAAATAACACACAAAAGCTTCTAAGGTCATATCTCTACGATAGAAAATTTGCAGTCAGATATAACACTGGTTTATCCGACGATCTCACCATTGGAGCCGGAGTTCCACAAGGCAGCGTACTTGGGCCGACACTATACGTCCTCTATACAGCAGACATTCCAACAAGCAGGGAACTAACAACTTCTACCTTCGCTGATGATACAGCTATTCTCAGCCGCTCAAAATGCCCAATACAAGCAACTGTGCAATTGGCTCTTCAACTGGTCGAAGTAGAAAAATGGCTATCCGACTGGCGGATAAAAATAAACGAACAGAAATGCAAGCACGTTAATAATTGCAAAATTATTGAATAGGCAAAATTGTTCACCGCTCAGATTAAACAACACCGTACTCCCTTAAGCAAACGAAGTGACGTACCTAGAAGTTCACCTCGACAGAAGACTCACATGGCGCAGACACATCGAGGCAAAGAGAACACACTTAAAACTAAAAGCCAACAGTCTTCACTGGCTTATTAACGCTCGCTCGCCCCTTAGTCTTGATCAAAAGGTTCTGCTCTACAATTCTGTGCTAAGACCTATGTGGACCTATGGTTCCCAATTATGGGGAAGTGCTTGCAATAGCAATATTGATATTGTCCAGCGAACCCAGTCAAAGATATTGAGAATCATCACCGGGGCACCGTGGTACGTTCGAAACAAAAACATACAAAGTGACCTAAATATCAGCCGGTCAAAGATGTAATAACAGAACAGAAAACAAAGTACATTGCCAAGCTTTCCTCACACCCCAACCACCTCGCAAGAGGCCTAATAAGGTTGTGCAGCCGATCCCGTCTTCGTCGTATTGACCTACCAACCCAACGATAGGCTTTAGGTTTTATAAGATTTGCAAACTTATTGTTAGTCTCGAATTTAAGAGAAGATCCAATAAATAAAAGCCAAGTTATAATCAAAAAAAAAAAAATAGTGCAAGTGTTGCGTTGTTGCTGGCCAAATTCGCCGATGTTGTGCAACAACGGAAATTGTGACCGCCGTCTTGCTGGAGCCGTTGTTTCGGCAAGCTGGCGACACTCAAGTGTGTTGACTCGGTGCGGGGGGTGACGAGGGAAGTAAAACGTTAAACTGTAAGCGGATCCGGTGATCGTTGCCTTACTGCAGCCATTGTTTCAGCAAGTCAGCGGGGGTGATGAGGGTAGAAGGGTAATATTTACTCCGTTAACTTATTTATAAAACTCTTTGTCCCGATTCACTTACTGAGTCATCACGCTGTAGGCCAAACGGTTCAAGATATCAAACTGAAATTTTTACAAAACATAGGTGAGATTTAATTATCATGCAATAAGGCGGCGTTTTTTGATAGTCCAACTAGAAGGGGTCAATTTGGGGCCAAAGGTCAAAACAATTCGTATTGCTTTGTTTTCTAAGCTATCTTAACCAAACTTACAGATTGTGTATTTGTTACTCACTGCCACATTCTGTAAAAATTTGGTAAAGATGGGATCACTAAATCATATAACTGCCATAGGAACAGTGGCTTTTAATGCTATTGTTAAACAATCAAAAGCAGTGGTGGTTTGATTGTGGGGGGGTGTACGATTCATTGGTATTGCGACTTTCAAAACAAATTTCTGGTATATGGCACTGTTAGTCGCTCTTGCTGCTATAATCCAATTGCAGCGAAAACTTTAAACTGCGAGCAACGAAAATGTAAATTCTCTATATTATATTAAGTACTATTACTATTATTTTAAGTTCAATTGCAGGGAATAATTGAATTTACATTTCCCGCCTTCTTATTACAAATGACATATTGCTGTGAGAAGTGTTCCCCAATTTCACTACATTTCTCCCCGAGATTTCAGCGAGCATAGCGAGCCTGGGGTGTGCGAGCGAATCGAGCACTAGGGCTTGCTACCTGCTAATATAAAGTAGTATTATTTTAAATCCAATTGCAGGGAAAAATTGAATATACATACATTTTCCGCTTTCTTATTAGAAATGACAAAAGGTCTAGCTATAGCTGTGAGAAGGGAAGAAGAGGGAAACCCCTAGTATTATATAAAGCAACAAGAATTATACTAAAGAAATTGTAACAAATAATTGACTAAAGAAAGTAAAAATCTAAAAGAAAAGTTTAAACAAGAAAAAAACCACGAAAAGTCATTAACCGCAAGAGATAGAAAAGTGAGTGCGTGTATGCGTGTATACGTATGTGTGTCAACGTAAAAGTTACCCAGTGAAACGGCTAGCAAGTTGCAATGTAGGCATCCAGAATTCTATCGCGATTGCTGTGGTTCTTTCCCGGTCGTTGTAGGATTACGGATTCCTCTCAATGATTTCGTCACAGCCGCTTTGGTTTATCACCACAGCTGTGACGCAATCTTGAGACTCCTATATTGGCAGTACAAAAGTTGATATGTGGCCTAAGTTTCTTTAATTTTATCAAAGATTTTGGGTATATACACGAATGTACGTTAACACATACCCACGACCTGAGTAACCAGGGCAGGAGCTAGCGCAGTGCCGAGATTGATGACTTTAACGTCAAAGTTGCGTTCTGTAAATGCAGTGAGCTACGGTAAAGGAAGCTCGATAGTAGGAGAACCTGTATTTTTTGAGTGCAATGCGTTCATTATAGATTCTTCTTTAATGTTACGTACCAAAAACATCTATCTTTAGAAAATATTTTTTAAAAAGCGCGCTGCAGTCCAAAAAAACGAAATTTGTATCGAAATTGTTGCCGACCGCCACAAGTTTTTAATTTCCAACCGAACATTTTCTTTATGTGCTTCGGTTCAAGTGCTAGAAAAATTTAAAGGGTTCGGTTTGGGTAGGCCAAAAAATCCGATCTGAACCGGTTCCGCGAGGACAATTAAGATTTGGTAAATTAAATTTGCTTTCATAATTTGACTTTAAAATTTTGTTGTAAGCTTACGGGGGCTGAGGAGGGCGTGGCAAAATTTTAAAACTTGATCAATGCAAGATATAGATGAACCTACATGCCAAATTTGGAGTCTCTAGCTCTTATGGTCTCCGAGATAAAGGTGTTCAAAAAAGGGACAGACAGACGGATATCGACTCGGCTGTTGATGCTGATCAAGAATATATATACTTAATGGGATCCGCCACGCCTCACTTTGCCTGTTACGCACATTGTTTTCTGCACAAACTTAAAAGACCCATTTGTACTTTTTTAAAGTACTAGGTCTAAATATCGTAAATGAGGGATTATCTGTGTATTTAATGGTAGGAAAGGGGAAATTACATTAATGAAGATATATAGAAATATAAAATTTAATAACAAGTTTCAGTGGTTTCAGTTTCCATAGTCTGCCGATCCAATATTTTCTATAATTCACTTATCCCTTTAAGCTGACCAGCAGCTGAAATTAGATAGCGTAATTCTACAACTTAAAATAGTTGTTTCTCAAAAATCGATTTTTTCGCATTTGTTGGAATTTTAGATGAGGGTCCTTCTCTTACACTCACTTGAAGAAAAAATTTTTAAAATTTTGATTTTTCACTTTTAATCAAGTCCTGGTGCCCATATAAGTATAAGAAAATACTTTAAAGTTGATTCCAAGGTGTTTGAATTTTTTGTAAAACTTCATGACAGAGTGACCAAAAATTTGACTTGTAAGTTGCCAGTCCCAAGGGTCGACAGATTTCAAGCGTGCGCATAACTTTGTCAAATTTAACCCGATTTTCGTGTGGAATGTCATTTTAGCCATGATTTGATGTACAAATTGATTCTACAACTTAAAATAGTTGTTTCTCAAAAATCGATTTTTTCGCATTTGTTGGAATTTTAGATGAGGGTCCATCTCTTACACTCACTTGAAGAAAAAATTTTTAAAATTTTGATTTTTCACTTTTAATCAAGTCCTGGTGCCCATATAAGTATAAGAAAATACTTTAAAGTTGATTCCAAGGTGTTTGAATTTTTTGTAAAACTTCATGACAGAGTGACCAAAAATTTGACTTGTAAGTTGCCAGTCCCAAGGGTCGACAGATTTCAAGCGTGCATAACTTTGTCAAATTTAACCCGATTTTCGTGTGGAATGTCATTTTAGCCATGATTTGATGTTCAAATTGATTCTACAACTTAAAATAGTTGTTTCTCAAAAATCGATTTTGTCGCTTTTAATTAGCGAATTCTAAACACATATTTTTCTCATCAGCTGCTAAATGACAGCGTAATTCTGACCAGATCTGGCTATTTTGCATGACCCAAAACTGGAAACCACTCAATTTAGCAGGAGCCTGTTATTCTGGCTATTTTTCAAAGTATATTTGGTATTTTTTAGCTAAAGTCCACTAAAATTGTTAACAAAAAACGGAAGCCTCGCCGTAATTACTTGCATATGTATAAAGAAACATACTTTTTCGCTTTGCAATTTGCAAATAAATATAAAACTAACAAAAGATAATAACTTTGTCTAACTGTTCTGGACACTTACACCGACGGTGAAGCCAGTAACAACAACAACAACATACACACATATAGGGCTCTTCTATTTATAGCATCACTGCAAACATGCCCGCGAATTCCCAAGTGGATATTCTCTCGTTACTTCATTTAAATAGTCAATGATCGCTAATAATAGTCAGCAATAGTCAGTACTGATGATAGAGATTGGCGTCTCTTGAAACAGCCTGTATACCGAACCATTGCTCCTTGCTTGCTATTCAATGAGCAAGTGCTAATGCTGCATTGTTGTAGTTGATTTGTGTTAATAATGTCATATCGACATTATGTATTACACTCAGACCGCGAGTCAGCTAAAACTCTTAATTTATCTAAATGTATATAATATATAAAGCTCTTTGTCCTAATTGACTGATCCACTGACTGATTCACTTACTGAGTCATCACGCTGTAGGCAAAACGGCTGAAGATATCGAGCTGAAAATTTCACACAACATAGGGCTAAAATGGGCTAAAATGGGGGGTCAAAAGTCAAAATTACTTAGTATGGAACTTTTTTTTGTTGTTTGAGATATCTCAACCAAATTTACAGATTATGTATTTCTTACTCACTGCTACATCCTGAGAAAAGATCGGACCACTATATCATATAGCTGCCATAGGAACAATCAGATGCAAATTAAAACTTTGTATGAAGATCTTCGTTGTTTTTATACCCTTGTGTAACGCATTGAAGGAGGCCTCACAGACCCCATAAAGTATAAATATTCTTGATCAGGGCGACGAGCTGAGTCGATATAGCCATGTTCGTCTGTCTGTCTGTCCGTCTGTCTATTTCTATGCAAGCTAGTCTCTCAGTTTTTAAGCTATCTTGATTAAACTTGGTACAGGTCCGTCTTTTTACTGCACGCAGTACATATGTCGGAACCGGACGGATCACTATATCATAAAACCGCCATAGGAACGATCGGTTCGAAATCAATATTTATTATGAAAACTTTTTTGTTTCTCAAGATATCTGAACTAAACTCACAGATTGTGTGTTTCATAGAGTTTCATACATCCTTACCTTACCTTAATTTGGTTCAAATCGGACAACTATATCATATAGCTGCCATAGGAACGATCGGTTCGAAATCAATATTTAGTATGAAATCTTTTTTGTTTCTTAAAATACCATAACTTAACTCACAGATTGTGTGTTTGGTATAGTTTTAAACAGCCTGACCAAATTTGGTGCAAATCAGATTACTATATCGTATAGCTGCCATATGAACGATCGGTTCGAAATCAACATCTAACAAATTTTGTAAAAAATCGGACGGCTTATGCAAATCTCTGCAAGGGTATCCAAACTTTGGCTCGCCAAAGTAAGCTTGCGCTATATATTTAAGCTATCTTAACCAAACTGACAGATTATGTATTTCCTATTTATTCTGTGAAAATTTGGTCAAGATCGGATCACTATATCGTATACCTGCCATAGGAACAGTGGCTTTTAATGCTATTAATAAACAATCAAAAGAAGATTGCCAGGGGGATGGTGGGGAGGGTACGATTTATTGGTGTTGCGACTTTTAACATAAATTTGCAGTATATGACACTGTTACTCGCTCTTGCTGCTATAATCCAATCGCAGCGATCACTTTAAAACAGCGAGCAGCGAAAATGTAAATACTCTATATTATATAAAATACTAATACTATTATTTTAAGTTCAATTGCAGCGAATAATTGAATTTATATTTCCCGCTTTCTTATTACAAATGACATAAGGTCCGGCTTTAGCTGTGAGAAGTGTTCCCTATTTTCACTCCACATTTCTCCCCGAGATTTCAGCGAGCGTAGCGAGCCGGGGGTTGGCCAGCGAAGCGAGCATTAGAAAGCTTGCCCCTGCTTATACAAAGTAATATTATTTTAAGTCCGATTGCTGGGAAAAATTTAATTAACATTTACCGCTTTCTTATTAGAAATGACATAAGGTCTGGGTATTGCTGTGGGAAGTGTTCCCTATATTCACTACAAATTTCTCCCCGAGATTGCAGCGAGCGTAGCGAGCCGGGGGTTGGCGAGCGAAGCGAGCAGGGGCAAACCACCTAGTATATATATATAAAACTCTTTGTCCTGATTCACTGAGTCATCACGCTGTAGGCCAAACGGTTCAAGATATTGAGATGAAATTTTTACACAACATAGCTGTTCAGGCATGAACATCTGGCAGTCATTGAAACCACTGAAAGAGTGAAGGGACTATGAAATTTGATCTAAGAAAATGTAAAAATAAAAATTTATTCCAAAAATGCACTTGTAACCCAAAAATGCACTTGTAACCTAAATATGCACTTAAAACCTAAAAAAGTGTCACTAATGTAAACTATAAGAACGGCTGGAAAGGTAAGGCGTCCTTCCAATGATTGGAAGCGACTTAGAAATTCAGATAACGTAAGACTAGGATTTTAAGAATATAGATCTGTTCAGGATTTGTACTCATTCAGCTTGGTTGTGTCCATTTCATTTGGTCCTTCGAGCATTCTGTTGTTTTCCCTCACCAGTGGTAAGAGACACAGAAATAACACTGTGTTACAAATTGGAATGAAGTTGAAAGCCCTGGGAAATGACAGTGATTTTCTGGTAGGGCTTATCGAGTATAGCAATACTGCATACTTGGAATTTTGGGGACACCCCCAAAATCTGCATTTACCGCTAAAAAACCGAGTTTTGCTATGTATGCGTACTTAACAGCTTGTAGCTTAGTAAATTTTATACCAATAATAAACTTATTAGCCGATTTAGAAAGAAGCAGAATGGACCTTTCGATTGGTGTATATATCGTTTGACCAAACTTGAGTCATCTATGCGTAATTGCCCCCCAAACACATTTGTTTTTCACTTTTTTCAACATTTTCCAACTTTGCCGATGCTTCTATGCACTATTTTCTATAAACACCATACTACTTATGGAATGTTTTAAAAAGACTGTTTAATTCTGAGTATAACTTAGGTTTAATTTTCAAAATCTGATAGTAATTGACCAAGATATTCCAAGTATGCAGTATTGCTATACTCGATAAGCCCTACCAGAAAATCACAATCATTTCCTGGGGTTTTTTTGCTGTAACACTGTGTAATAAACCAGCACCTTAAAGTCTACGAAATTTAACAATAGCAGCAAGCGAAGAGAAGTACTGGAAAACTGAGGGCGACGCCAAGACCAGAAGCCAGAGAGGGAGAGAGAAGTTACACCATCAACAGCGGCAACCACCAACAACAGCGGCAACACCAACAACAGCGGCAACACCAACAGCAGCACCAAAGCGTCAAGGAGGAGTTTGAGATAAGTGATAAATATTTCAGTTACAAATAAGTAGCATTTAAATAACAAAATATAGCGCAAGCTAACTTTGGCGAGCCTAAGTTTGAATACCCTTGCAGAGATTTGCATAAGCCGTCCGATTTTTTACAAAATTTGTTAGATGTTGATTTCGAACCGATCGTTCATATGGCAGCTATATGATATAGTTATCCGATCCGGCCGGTTCCGACATATGTACTGCATGCAGCAAAAAGACGGACCTGAACCAAGTGTCATCAAGACAAAATTATAATACCCTCTGCAAAGGTATACAAAAAAAATGTGATCTCAGAAAACGATTGAGCTTTTAGAGGCTCAATCAGAAGTAGTGAAGGAGATTGAATACTTTCCAGAGATTCAATCCCTATAATAAGTGAAGGAGATTGAATACTTTCCAGAGATTCAATCCCTATAATAGAAAATATTAAAAAAGAATTTAAGAAGAAACATATTTTATTGCTAAAAGTTTAAAAATTAAAGATACAGGAGCTAACCAGTAAGGGACTCTCTTGCAATAATAACGTCACAGATTTAGAATTTGAAGTTGAGAATCTGTCAGAAAGATATTAAGAAAAAATGCAGTAAGCTACAGTAGAGCATGCTTGACAGTAGGAGACCCAGTACTTTTTGAGTGCAAACCGTTCACTATAGATTGTTCTTCAATGTTGCGTACCATTCAATAGATAGCGCCACTAGGAAGTTAATAAATTAATCAAGCAATCATTAATCAAATACCCTACAATTAGTCAGTGCAGAATCAATCACTGATCACTGCTACCAATCGTCTTCTGTCAAAAGGGAAAATGAATGTATATATACGTCAACTAAAAAGGCAAAATGAACATATAAAAAAAAATTTAAAAAAAAAAAAGGGAATTTTATTGTGGAATCTAGCGCAGTTCGCCACAAATAAAATGCCGATAATATGTATGTACAACGTACATTGTACATACATACGTGCAGGTGTACGGACCAAGTGTCCAGTGAAAAACTGCGCACTTGTGCCCACAACAATATGTATGTATGTATGAGCATTCGTTCACGTAATATGATAATCGAACCACTTGGGACGGGAGCAAACGTCGATAAGCTGTTTTCTACATATAAAGCAAACACAAAAAGGGCACTATTAAATACAATTTTGCATATGTCACATCATAAAAAGCACTTATATATGTACAGACACGTATATACAAAAGAAACTACATACACTATGTTATATAAATAATAACCATATAACTGTTAGATAAAGCGCCTCTGCAAGAAGAAAACACTTACAACACATACAAATATATAAAATATAACACATACAAATACTTAAGAATATATATACTATAAGCAATTATATAATATAAGAAAACATACTTTCATATTTACATATTTACACATTTATACATTAAACACATTACACATATACACTTGATACTCTTCAGCATTACTTCAAGACTAATGTCTAGGAAATTTGGGTTCAGAACTACAAGATCTAGATCCGATTTGCGTAGCCATAGGAGCTTACCGGAGATCAGGGAAGAAGTAATCAGGGAAACTCGAGGTCAGACGCCCAAAATGGATTCTGGTACTGGTTCAGGATTGACCCCAAGTACTGTTGCAGGAACTATACCCTCTTTACCCCCAAATGTTAGTTCACTTTCCACCATTCAGACTTCATTAAGTCCCAAGGACATACTAGCATTCATTAAAGAACTGCCTACTTTCGATGGTAACTCTGGACAGTTGCAAAATTGTATTTCCAATGTCGAGGAAGTAATAATGCTTATCAGGGGAACCGACCAAACTCCCTATGGACTTCTCTTAATGAGAGCCATAAGGAATAAAATCACAGGGAAAGCCCATGACGCACTTAACATTGCAAAAACAGAATTAGTATGGGACAGCATTAAGGACACGTTGATACATCTATACGCTAGCAAGAAAACTGAAGCCATTCTCCTTCGAGACTTACAGGCCTTTTCAGGTAACATGTCAGTAGGACAACTATTCTACGGAATAGCTGGGCTCTTAGCTATCTGACTTATTAAAGAAAGACAACCAAGACCCTATCATCATCGAAACAAGAGCCAAATTATATGCTGACGACTGTCTCAATACTTTCTTATTCAACCTTAGGGAGCCCCTTAAAACAATCATAAGAGCAAGAGACCCCCTCACTATCGAAAAAGCATACGAACTTTGCAGAGCTGAACAGAGACAATCAAGACAACGAACCATACCCCAGACAGCAGGCCGGAACCTCACGTTCGAACTATAACAATACAAACAATATCAAGCCGAACGACAATAATAGATACCCACGAAGGAATAACAACAACTACAACAACAACAACAACTACAATAACAGGTCTAATGACAAACGCAACAGTAACGGTAACCCATTTAAACAATAGAATCTTTCTAGAGGGCAATTGCATAATGTTGAACAAACCGAACCACAGGCTGAAATGTGCAACATTGAAAATGCACAAAATTTTCAGAAACAAGCCTCCGGAAATCAACAGGGTTTTTAACCAGAAGACAACACGGTACAACACTTCCTTACATACTTATCCAATCAATATCAGCCAGCCCAATTAAATTCCTAATAGATACAGGGTCAACAAATTCTTTCATTGACCCCTCAATAGTGTCCCCCGAAAACCGAGAAACATTAACTAACCCTATAGTTGTCCGAACAGCCCTAAATGAGCACACAATTGTTGAGAAAATTCAAATTTCATCGATATCCGAATTCAAGGAACAAACAAAAATTGAATTCCTGTTGTTCACATTTCATCCACAATTCAAAGGGTTACTCGAAATAGATATTCTATCAAAACTCCAAGCTAACATAAATCTTAAAGAAAATATTCTCTCAACACCACACACGTCGCTTAAAATACATACACAAGACAACCCTGCCACTGATGTACACGTTATATCAGCTCTGTCCAAAACAATTCTGACCCTACCAGTTCAAACGAAACAGGGCGCCTTTTACTGTCCCCAAACAAATCTTGATACAAATCTAATAGTATCTGAAGGAATTTATACTTCTGCTAATGGACTCAGCAAGGTAGAAATACTTAATGAATCTAACGAGGACCTCGAATTATATCTAGAGGAACCTTTAGCCACTACACCTTATAAGGCAGACAATTTTTTTGAACTACACAACATAACAGCAGACATTTATGCTTCTTCTTTCAATCCTGTGTCTCTGACTAAAATTCAAGTTGACCATCTCAATACGGAAGAGAAACGCTCCTTGCTACATTTATGTAAACAGTTTTCAGACCTATTTTATAACGATGACGACAAACTAACCTTTACGAATAATGTCAAACACTCTCGGGTATTACCGAAAATTCATAAAGGATTTTGCTCGGATAACAAAACCGCTCACCCAACAATTGAAAGGAACTAAGGCCGTAAAAATCGATAAACAATTTTCTGATACATTCGACTTTTGCAAGGCACTCCTTTGCAATGACCCTATCCTAATTTATCCCGATTTCAACGAACCATTTATACTTACTACCGATGCAAGTAACTTTGCCATCGGTGCCGTTCTATCCCAAGGCAGTCTTAGTAACGATAAACCTGTTACTTTCGCTAGCTGAACATTGTCCGACGAAGAAGTCCGATATTCTGCAACAGAAAAAGAGATGTTGGCAGTCCAATGGGCAGTGAAACATTATAGACCTTATCTTTTCGGAAAAAAGTTCACATTAGTCTCAGATCACGAGCCACTGACATGGAATACGGGACCGTTTTCAACAAACGACAGAGTAGCACGTTGGAAGCTACAACTACTCGAGTACGATTTCCAATTCATTTATAACAAAGGTTCTCAAAACGTTGTTGCAGACGCACTTAGCAGAATCTCACCAGAAGCAAATATTAACGTCACAGACACAACCCCCAGTACTACCGTAACAAGTAATCCAGTTGCAAATATTTTCACAACAATTAGACCCTTAAACGAATTCAATCTTCAAATTGTACTAACAATAGGATCCCCCGCTTCATGTATCTTGTCTGAACCATTTTCTAAAAAACAAAGACGAACAGTAACAGAACCATGCTTTAATACAGAAAATATATTTAAAATTCTCAAAACAGCGCTGCAACCCAACAAGATATGCGCCATCTACACTTCTGACGACATTTTCAAAATAATACAAGATTTATTTTCCCAACACTTCTCCAGTAAAGACAAGTACACAATCTTAAGAAGCTCGATCTTACTTACCGACGTTACTAACCCAATCGAGCAAGAACAAACGATTAAAGACTATCACAGAGATAATAACCATCGCGGCATTGACGAAACTTACTTACACCTTAAAAGGTCCGTATATTTTCCTCATATGAAATCCAAAGTAACAGAGACTCTAAAGACCTGTGACGTCTGCCTGACTCTTAAATACGATAGACAACCACAGAAATTAACTTATGAAATACCCGAAACCCCAGCAAAACCAATGGAAATAGTCCATATTGATATCTATACAATTAATAACAACTATAACCTTACGGTTATTGATAAATTTTCAAAATTCGCATGTGCGTATCCGATAACAAATAGGAATTGTATTAATGTCCTAAATTCGTTAAAACACTTTATAAGCCTCTTTGGCATTCCTCAAAAAATTGTATACGATCAAGGCGCGGAATTTGCGGGTAACATTTTCAAGGACTTTTGTGGCCAATACAGAATAGTATGCCACCGCACATCCTTTAACCAATCTTCAAGTAACTCTCCGGTTGAGCGACTACACTCGACCTTGACCGAAATATATAGAATTCTAATTGACACGAAAAAAAAAACATAAGTTACCTCACAACCACGAAGAAACTCTTTCCGAAACACTTATAACATACAACAATGCTATACATTCTAGCACAAATATTTTTACACAAACCATAACTTTTGCTTCGACACACGACTACCTTGACAAATTAAATAATTTCCGGGCAAAATTGTACCCAGAAATACAAAAAACCCTAGAAACACAAACTGAGCTTAGACTAAAGAAACTTAACGAATCCAGGAATTCTCCAGAACCATTAGAACCCAATGAGACCATATTTAGAAGAGAAAATCGTAGGAATAAATTGACCCCTCGCTTTTCCATCCACAAAGTTCTTGCTGACAAAGGCCCCACACTAATCACTACACGTTTCCAAAAATTACATAAATCCAAAATACGAAAGAAACGTCTGGCATAAATAATAATTAATACCCTTCTCTTGCTTGAACAGGACCCCATTCATTGCGGCCCAGAGTATGTCCGTTCGATTCATTCACGATACAACGCCAATTGCAAAAATTGACCTAGGTGAGGCTCACATAATAAAAACATACAAAACAATTAGTCATGTGGTTAATATAACAGAATACAACTTATGCATCCAGAAACTGCAATACACTTTAAAATCCATACGAAAGGACGAGACATTCTCCGATTCAATGGATATTTTAATAACAAAACTTAAAGACCTAGAAAACAGACTAGACCTACTGCTACCACACTCTAGACCCAAGAGAGGGTTAATCAACGGATTAGGTAGCCTAGTAAAGGTAGTTACCGGAAACCTAGATAGCAATGACGGGGAATCCATAAACACAGAATTGAACAAATTACAAAAAGGAACAGCTACATTATTCGACAAGGTGAACGACCAACATATTTTCAATAATGAAGTTATAATAAGATTCAAAAATATAACAACACACATTAATAACGAACAGGATAGGATAGTGAGCTATATAACAAACTCGCAAAATGCAATAAGCAAACATTTTTCAGAAGAAGTTAATCAAGTACACACTTTACAATATCTCAATAAAATAAGTTTCAACATAGATATATTAAGTAACCACATAAACAATTTGGCTGAAAGCATGTTATTAGCTAAACTAAACATTTTACCAATGTTCATTCTAAATAAAAACGAAATAAGCAAAATAAGAGATATATTTACAAAACAAAAAATCTTAGTATAGTCTGATGAACATATCTATAACTTGCTAAAACTCGAAACAAATATAAAAAACGATAACATTAATTTTGAAATTCAAATTCCTATCTTTGAAAGCCAACTGTACAAATTTGCAAGAATTATACCTTTACCTATAAACTCAACATTCTTTGTAATCACTCCTAAATTTGTTGCTTATAACAAAAACAGTATAAAATGTTTATCAACAAAATGCATTAAAATAGATAATAAGTACTATTGTAACGACCCCTACCATAATGAATTTAATGAAAAATGCCTCAGAAACTTACTCCAAGACAGAATAAGCTCTTGCGATGTAAAAGAAACAGGAGCAATTAGTGATGTTTTCGAACCAGAAAAAGGAATAATTTTTGTATTCAATTCATGGAACTTAAAAATAAATTCTTCATGTAACTCACCTGATCCTTTCTATGGATCAGCTATTATCGAATACACCAACTGCTCAATTAACATTAACAATGTCCTTTATGAGAACACGCTTGTAATTGAAACAGAACACCCAGACATATTCTTACCACCTGTACACAAATTGATAAGAAATAACACAATAGAAATCTTAAGCCTCCAAAAACTACATATAGAAGCTATTTCCAATACACATCGTGTCACACAAATCGACCAGATTACAGCAAGACACGGCATCATCCTCTACGCATCTGTAATTGTCACTTTGATCCTAATACTACTACTCTGGAAATATAGAAAATCAACGACCATCCTGTATCCTTCACCACCACCATCTTTTCCGATCTCCGCTCCGGTCATTCCATCCTTATGGCCGTCGCTTCGCTTTGGGGACGGAGGAGTTACCAACTCGAGCCCTTTCTCCACCCCTCCATCGAAGCCCCCACGATCCATACGGTACTAAGTGCCGTCAGGATCGTTGACCAGCCGTTGCTGATTCTGCAAGTCTGCATCAATGTTGCAACGTCCAGGCCGCTTCGCTGGAAAGGCTGAACCCGACACGAGTTGCTGACAAGCCAAACCAACGACCACAATAATGTTAACATAAACATTCTTGTACACTTATGTACTCTTATGTACTCTTGCTTTATACTTATATACAAGAACAATCCATAGCTTACATTAAGGCTTGGATCCCACAGTAAAGTCAGTCGATAGCAATATCTTAAACCAAGCAGATGCTTATATTCTTTTATTAAACCTTATAACGTACAATAAATAATTACAACTACACAAGATCCCCTGCGTTTATTTTAACTACTACTATTGAAGACATTGGGTTGATACCATCGTTGGAATTTCTAAGAAGCCCAGAAGAAAGGCAACTATCACCGTTGAAATTCCCCTTGGCAGATTCCCAACTGTTAACTCACGCAGTACATATGTCGGAACTGGCCTGATCGGATCATTATATCATATAGCTGTCATAGGAAGGATCGGTTCGAAATCAATATTTAGTATGAAAAACTTTTGTGTCTTAAAATAACATAACTTAACACACAGATTGTGTGTTTGGTATAGTTTCAAACAGCCTGACCGAATTTGGTGCTAGTCGGATTACTATATCATATATCTGTTGCTGCAAGAAGTTTGCAAGAAAGTGTTAGGCATAGCAGCACAGAGACGAACAGAGATAGACTACTGCTGAGTAAGGTCTACTCGTAGGGCGCGAACAGTATAAGACAGAGATGACGTTAGATATGACAACCGCAAAAATTAAGTTGGCACCTCTGTACAGAAGGAGCGCAGCTAACTTCACGTTTGTCGACGTGACGTCTGCCCTTTTCCGTTCTAGCGTCTAAAGCGCACAGACTGTCTTGGACGCGCCACAAAAACGAGACGAACTTGCTGTGCAAAATTAGTGAAATGAATAATATTGAGAATATTGAGCCTTCTCCGACATCAGAAGTGGGTTCTGCTTTGCCTACTGATCATGCCACTGATCCGTATTTGTCAGCGTTGGAACTGCAAAACCGCAACCTCCTGGTTATCATTAAAAACATGCTGACGCCAAGGGCACTCCAAAGCGATGGAAACGCATCACATGTGACACTACCAAAATATAACCCTGACATTGCTGGAGCGGACGCCTCATCTTGGTGTAGAACAGTGGACTTAATTTTTGCGGACAATGTTCTCCAGGGTAGCAATCTAGTGATAGCCCTAAGGAAGGCACTAGAAGGCAGCGCATCACAGTGGCTTTCACAAATATGCTTTGCCGGAACTTGGGCGCAGTTCAAGGAGCTGTTTATACAACGATTCATTGGAATTGAGACTTCTGCTGGCATGTTATTGAATGTTTTGAATGGTCGTCCAAAACCAGAAGAAGGCTTTGCCGAACACGGCAGCCGTTTTGTCATGCTGCTTATGTCCAAATGAAAAGCCAAGGAGTTAGAAGAAGTAGCTGTGTCTGTAACTCTGGCTCACATGGCGCAAATTGACAGCAAGTTGTCGCGCTGGACTTTTACCACTAATGTGAAAACTCGCAATGAGCTACAACAACAGTTACAAGCACACTCTTTTAAGTAGCGCAACATAGACGACGATGCAACTGGTCCGGAGCGCAAGAAGTTTAAGTTTCCGTCTCAGATGAAATGCAATTACTGCGGAAATGCCGGGCATAAATACGTCGAGTGTCGCGCTCGTTTGGAGAAGGGCCAGAGCAAAGGCAAAACTCACGACGGCAGAAACACGGTGAAAGTGAAGGATCGGCCTAGTGTTAAGTGCTTTAAATGTGACGAAATGGGGCATTTTGCAACCGCTTCTCCTAATGTCCGTTCAATTGGAAATGAAAGAACCAATGAGAAGCGTGTGGATATTCTGCACAGTGGCTCCCCCGTCTGGTATAATCAGGGCATCCGGTGAGTCTATTCCATTTTGTTTTGACTCTAGTGCAGATTGTTCCTTGGTGAAGAAAAGCGTCGCAGATAAATTTAGATGAAAAAGAATTAATAATGTTGTAAAACTAAATGGTATAAGTAATGATGCAATTTATAGCAATCAGCAAGTTTTATGAAATTTTGTTATTTAAATTTATTAAACGAAAAGGGAAGATGTTGCGATTTTAACTGATTATAAAGATATTATAAATTCTGATACTGATTTAGACGAATCCGAAAAAATTGCCTTAACAAATATCCTAAAATACTACTCTGACAGGTTTATTAGCGGAATACCAAATGAAATTAATAGGTCCACAAAAGACAGTGCAGCGGCGTCCTTATAGGCTCGGCGAGGATGAAAAGCTTCTTGTGCGATGTAAAATTAATGAATTATTGAAAGTAAATATTATTCGTCCAAGCTGCTCGCGCTTCGCCAGTCCTATGAAGTTGGTAAAAAAGAAAAATGGCACTGATCGTCTTTGTGTGGACTATAGGATATTAATTGAGAATACCGTTGCTGATAGGTATACTTTGCCTCTTACGCAGACCAGATTGCAAGGCTTCGCAAATTTGCCAAAATTTTTCTCGTGCTTGGATATGGCAAGTGGCTTCCACCAAATTCCGGTACACAAAAATTCAATCGAGCGAGCCGCGTTTGTAACCCCAGAGGGCCAGTAAGAGTTTTTGACTATGCCTTTTGTACTGAAAAATGCACCCTCTGTTTTTCAGAGGGCCATAATAAAAGCACTTGGAGACCTGGTAACAAAGTGCTCCTTTCTTAAAAGTTGTATCAAGAATCTTGGGCTCGAAATAAGTAACGGAGAAATTAGGCCAAACGCACGTAAAATAAAAGTTATGAGATTTACCACTCACAACTGTGTTCCACTACGACAATTTATAGGATTAGCTTCATACTTCCGACAGTTTGTTCCAAAATTTTCGGAGACACTGAAGCCTTTGTATCACCTCACGTCTAAAAAAATTGTTAATTTTGCTTGGCGACCAGAACATGAGCAAATACGGTTGTCGGAATCGGATTACTATATCATATAGCTGCCATAGGAACGATCGGTTCAAAATCAATATTAATTATGAATAACCTTTTTTTCTAAGTATATCTCAACCATGGGAACGATCGTTTAAAATCAACATTTATTGTAAACAAATTTTTTGTTTCTTAAAATACTTTAGCTTAACTCACAGATTGTGTGTTTGGTATAGTTTCAAACAGCCCGACCAAATTTGGTTCAAATCGGATTACTATACCATATGGCTGCCATATGAACGATCGGTTCGAAATCAACATCTACAAATTTTGCAAAAAATCGAACGGCTTTTACAAAGCTCTGCAAGGGTATCCAAACTTTGGCTCGCCAAAGTAAGCTTGCGCTAATTTTTTTTTTTTAATTTAACTAATTAAAATGTTCTAATTATTTAAAGGCACCACTTAAAATCCCAAGAGTTTGCGACACGCGCTGGTCATCAATCGAAACTGCCGTTAGCAGAATTTTAGATCAATGGGATGAGCTCCAGCTGCATTTCGACATTGCAGCTACTCAAGAAAAATATCACAAAGCGCAAATTTTAAAAATTTGTATGCAGACAAAATAATTTTGCATATCTTTTGCTCTTGAGTCCCATTTTGGAAGATGCTCAAAGGGTAAACAAAAGTTTTCAGGGAAACAACCCCAATGCAACAAAACTTCTTGGAGACGTAAAACTACTAGCAGACTCGTCTAAATCAAAAAATGTACCACAGGGTGTTTGCCAACACAATGATTTCGAAGAGTACGTTAAACGAGACTTGTTTTTGGGATACCAGTTTGAAACTCAAATGAATAAAATGCAGTAAGCTACAGTGGAGCAAGCTCGACAGTAGGAGACCCAGTACTTTTTGAGTGCAAAGCGTTCAATATAGATTGATCTTCAATGTTGCGTACCATTCAATAGATGGCGCCACTACGAAGTTAATTAAGCACAGAGGTCGCTAGCGTCTCTTTTTCTTCCTTTTGCCCGTAACATTATTAGTTGAATAACTTCCGCTCTTATCATCCGATTAGAATGAAATTTGCAGGACAGGTTTGGACTATAGTTGGCTGTTGACGCTGATCAAGAATATATACACTTTATGGGGTCTGCCATGCCTCCTTTTGCCTGTTACGCACTTTTTTTTGCACAAACTTAATAGACCCATTTGTACTTTTTTAAAGTACTGGGTCTAACCAGTAAAGTCGGATATATTGAATGTTTTGAAATTTTTTGACACGCCCGCCAAAAGAATCGATGCTAATCGATTCTAAATCAGTACGCCAATACTCATTTCGTTAAGTGGGTGAATATTGAGGACAACTCGAAGTTTTGGACAGAACATATTTTATATAAGGACTCTGGAGGAAACAATCCGTATTAAGATTTGGCCTCTTTCGCCGTTATGCTGCTATGTTTACCTTGGTCAAATGTCGTGGCAGAACGGGTCTTTAGCCAGGTAAACCTGGTCAAATCCAAACTGCGAAATAAAATGCAAATGGAGACATTAAGTTCTTTTTTGGACATTAGGTATACATACATATAAACATTTAAGTCTTTCAATTAAATATGGTCTAAATTCACAAATAATATTTTCAGATACAGAATGCAACAAGCTTGAAAATGCTGCTTTGACTATAAAGTTCCATATAAGTGTGCTCGACAGATAGGTACAATGGAAACGTACTTAAGTACCGAGGAGGGTGCTGTAGACATTATTTTGGACACGTTACTTGAAGAATACATAACATTTGATGTATAGCTATTAAAATAATAATAATAATGAATGGTACATAATTTTTTTTGATGTTAAAAAATAAGATCTATTTACTTTGCTATTTTTTTAGACCCAGTACTTTAAAAAAGTACAAATGGGTCTATTAAGTTTGTCCAAAAAAAAAAGTCCGTAACAGGCAGAAGGAGGCGTGGCAGACCCTATAAAGTATATATATTCTTGATCAGCATCAACAGCCGAGTCGATATAGCCATGTCCGTCTGTCTGTCCGTCCGTCCGTCTGTCTGTCTGTCTGTCTGTCTGTCTGTCTGTCTGTCTGTCTGTCTGTCTGTCTGTCTGTCTGTCTGTCTGTCTGTCTGTCTGTCTGTCTGTCTGTCTGTCTGTTCCTTTCTGTGTCGCCTAGATCTCAGAGACTATAAAAGCTAGAGACACAAAATTTGACATGTAGGTTCATCTATATCTCCCATTGATCAAGTTTGTTTTAGATGTTATGATAAACGCGGAGGTAATTCAACTAACATTGTTACGTTGAAAAGGAAGCAGAAGAGACGCTAGCGTCTTCTGCTTTTATTAACATTTTTATAAGGGCGACGAGCTGAGTCGATATAGCCATGTCAGTCTTTCTGTCCGTCTGTTTCTACGCAAACTAGTCTCTCAGTTATGAAGCTATCATGATGAAACTTGACACAGGTCTGTCTTTTTGATGCACGCAGTACATTTCTAGGAATCGGCCGGATCGGATAACTATATCATATTGCTGCCGTAGGAGCGATTGGTTCGATATCGACATATAACCATTTTTTTTTTTTTAATTTGACTGCTTACACTGCAAGGGTATCCAAAGTTTGGCGCTCCAAAGATAGTTTGCTCTATACTTATACCCTTGCAGAGGGTATTATAATTTTGTCACGAAATGTGTTACGCATTGAAGGAATCCTCACAGACCGCATAAAGTATATAAATTCTTGATCAGGGCGACGAGCTGAGTCGATATAGCCATGTCCGTCAGTCGGTGTTTCCGTCTGTCCGTGTGTCTGTCTGTCCGTCTGTCTGTTTCTATGCAAACTAGTCTCTCAGTTTTGAACCTTGATAAAACTTGGTGCAGGTCCGCCTTTTTGGTGCACGCAGTACATATGTCGGATCCGACCGGATCGGATCACGATATCATAAAGCTGCCATAGGATCGATCGGTTCGGAATCAACATTTAGTATGAAAATTCGTTTTTTTTCTCAAGATATTTCAACCAAACTCACAGACTGTGTGTTTGATACAGTTTCATACAGCCTTACCAAATTTGGTTCAAATCGGACAACAATATTATATGGCTGCCATAGGAACGATCGGTTCGAAATCAACATTTAGTATGAAAACCTTTTTTGTTTCTCAAGATATCTCAACCAAATTGACAGTTTGTGTGTTTAACACATTTATATTCATCCTTATCAAATTTGGTGTAAATCGCACTTCTATATCATATAGCTGCCATAGGAGCGATCGGTTCGCAATCAACATATAACAAATTTTATTTGTGGTGAATTTTTCCCAGGTTAGTTACAAAACCTTTACCCTTTATTACCTAGACCTGCTTTTAGGCGTGGTCAACAAAAGCTATTTAACACAACAAAAATTCAAATTTTGATGAAAGTGCGTTACTCTTATTAAAGTAATATATCCCAGTATGTGGTTACATGTGACACCTGGCCTTAAATAAATTCGATTCACAGATACTTATATCATTTCACAGTCAAACCAAGTGCTTGAATTCATTGGAGAAGGCCTCACAGACCCCATAAAGTATATGTATTCTTGATCTGGGCGACGAGCTGAGTCGATATAGCCATGTCTGTCTGTCTGTCTGCCTATCTGTCTGTCTGTATGTCTGCCTGTCTGTCTGTCTGTCTGTTTCTATGCAAGCCAGTCTCCCAGTTTAGAAGCTATATTGATAAAACTTGGTACAGATCCGTCTTTTTGCTGCACGCAGTACTTATATCGGAACCGGCCGGATCGGATCACTATATGATATAGCTGCCATAGGAACGATCGGTTCGGAATCAACATTAAGTATGCAAGACTTTTTTGTTTCTCAAGATATCTCAACCAAATACACAGATTATGTGTTTGACACAGGTCCATACATCCTTATCAAATTTGATTTAAATCGGACAATTATATTATGTTGCTGCCAAAGGAACGATCGGTTGGAAGTCAACATATGTTATGAGTCCTTTTTTATACCCTTGCAGAGGGTATTATAATTTTGTCACGAAATGTGTAACGCATTGAAGGAAGCCTCACAGACCCCATAAAGTATATATATTCTTGATCAGGGCAACGAGCTGAGTCGATATAGCCATGTCCGTCTGTCTGTCCGTCTGTCCGTCTGTCTGTCCGTGTGTCCGTCTGTTTCTATGCAAACTAGTCTCTCAGTTTTGAAGCTATCTTGACGAAATTTGGTACAGATCCGTCTTTTTGCTGCACGCAGCACATATGTCGGAGCCGGCCGGATCGGATAACTATATCATATAGCTGCCATAGGAACGATCGGTTGGAAATAAACATTTAGTATGAAAAACTTTTTTGTTTCTCAAGATATCTTAACCAAATATACACATTGTGTGTTTGATTAAGTTTTAAACAGGCTGACCAAATTTGGTGTGAATCGGACTACTATATCATATAGCTGCCATAGGAACGATCGGTTCGAAAACACCATTTAGTATGAAAAACTTTTTTGTTTCCCAAAATATCTCAACCAAATATACACATTGTGTGCTTGATTAAGTTTTAAACAGGCTGACCAAATTTTGTGTAAGTTGGACTACTATATCCTATAGCTGCCATGGGAACGGTCGGTTCGAAAACAACATTAAGTATGCAAGACTTTTTTGTTTCTCAAGATATCTCAACCAAATACACAGATTATGTGTTTGACACAGGTCCATACATCCTTATCAAATTTGATTTAAATCGGACAACTATATTATGTTGCTGCCAAAGGAACGATCGGTTGGAAGTCAACATATGTTATGAGTCCTTTTTTGTCTCTTAAAATACCTTAACTAAACTCAGAGATTTCACCAAAATTTGTGAAAATCGGATTTCTATATCATATAGCTGCCATTTAAACGATCAGTTCGAAATCAGCATCTAACAAATTTTATAAAAATCGGACGGCTAATGCAGCTCTAGTGTGACCAGCATTCCCATATTCCCATAAGGAGCAGATGTGACAGCTGATTCGCAAGATCGAAATCAAACCCAAATAAAATAAAAATTTAGATATTTTCTTTTTTTTTTTCATTACTTATTTTAGTATCCATATATCGCTGACAAATTGTTGAATTATTTCCCGAAACATTTTTTGGTTAAGACGTTAGTGCAATAAACGAATAAAATTTAATACGCCCATTAAGGTAGTGCAGCAATTTTTCGTAGTCATTATAATATCTCCAAAGTGATCAATCAAAAATGATGTCTGAAAACAAACAAGTTATTCCCACTGACAAGATGGCATACCACGACCAAACAGTATAAGCCAAGCCGAACAGATGTGTTTTAGTTATCGCGCGTTGCGTACATTTTAGCGAAGTAGTTTCAAGTGGCCAAGAGCCATTCAATTTCAACCAAATACACTGAAAAGGCACTCGAAAACTTGAATCCCGAAGCGATTGTGCATTAAACATGATACGAATAGCGATTCTAAACTTCTACATCTCTTCTCATTAGCAGACTAGCTTTTATAATCCATTCAAAAAACACAGAAAAAATACAAATAGAATAGTTAAGTAGGCTATTAAAAACCTTTTATTAAATACCTTGTATTAATAAACACACAATATTTAATCAAAAGCTAGCGCGCGGTCGGCAAGATCCAATTTAACCCCCCACGAGTATGCTGACTGGAAGTAAAACTTTACAGGGTCTTTTGGAACTGGAGTTAGTTATATATTTGTGAAGAGCTTTTATTTGGAATCTTGTTCCATTACAAAGCTTCGGCGATCTTAAGTTTCTCATCAACATTATTGGTGCACCACCCTTTAGTGTAAGACACTGCAATTTAAATCCAGGTGAATTTTGTTTGTTGAGAAACTCGACTAGATAGTGAACAGCATCGTCAATATTATTGACTCAGTCAACCGATTTGTATGTCGTTTCTTGACCATCGAATGAACTCAAAAGAAAATTAATTATTGATACTGCTCTATTTTCTTTTTTTAAGTCAATATAGCTCGCTCAGATAACCAATCTAATGATTTCTCAAAAATACAGGGTCCGGCACTCGAAGTGTAACCTATTCAAAAGACCATAAAATCGGTTAGGAAAATGATTTTCATTTATTTCAAATGACAGAATATGTGAAAATTATCAAAAATTCAGAATCCATTCACTTTGACTCGCTATCACCACTTTTGACCTTGACTATTGCCCTGAGATGGTCCGAAACCGAATCGCAAGTTACCCGAACGTAACTTCCCGGTATTTAAGCCCATTCTTGGAGAATGGCTTTCTTCAGCGTATCGAGGGTTGTGTATTTTTTAGTTCGGACCTTGCTTTCCAAAATGGCCTAGAGAAAATTTTCTATTGGATTTGCGTCTGGTGTATTCGAGATCCATTGTGTGGTCGAAGTGAAGCTCAAAACGTTGTTTTTTAACCATTCTTGGCTCTCTCGCGCTTTGTGAGACGGTGCCGAGTCTGGTTGAAGCGTCCATGGTCTACGACCAAAATGTTTGTCTGCCCACGGCTTCAAAGTAGCCTTAAGAACATTTTCCCGATAGTATGGCGCATTTACTTTGACGCCAGGCTCAAAAAAACCGTTAAAAAGCGCTTTTTGGCGGTTACAGCGGCCCAAACTATTATTTATGGCGGGTGCTGCTTTCTGGTGGCCAACCGATGAATCAAATTCTCGTATGAAAGGTTTGTCAAGAAAACTCTATCATTTTGGGAGTTTACAAATTGCTCAATTAGAAAAATTTTGTCGTCAGAAAACAAGAATATTTGGAAATTGACAGCTATCGGCCAAGCGAAGCAGCTCCTTCGCTCTTTCAAGTCTAACTTTTTGCTGTATCGGAGTAAGATCATGCGCCTTTTGAAACTTGTAAGGCTCGACCTTTAGCTCATTTTTCAATATGCGTCGGATGCTGCGATCGGATACTTTTAGATCTGTAGCCATTTGATTGGCACTTCGTCGTGGATTTTGCTCAATCCGCTTCTTCACTTTTTTAACCATCTCAGGTGACGTGCAGTTTTTTGATGACCACTTCCATGGCGTTTTTCGATGTTACCAGGATCATTATAACGAGATATGGTGCGATAAACAAAAACTTTATTCACTTTGAGGTTTTTGAGCTTACGAACAATCGCTGGTTGTGATTTTCCAGCTAAATATAAAGCAATCACACTGTTACGTTTGAATTCCATCGCCCATAACTTTTATTTTCGTTCAATTTTATCAAAATGCTTTTCTACGCTTGTAGACAATACTTAGAACTATCAATTAGCAAATTTTAAAATCGCTGATGCCACTGTAATAGATGCGACAACGGTCTGAAATTGGTTACACTTCGAGTGCCGCACCCTGTATATAAAATATCTGGATATATTTTTGATATGAGCATTTCGAGAGATGTTAAAACAGTTCCCAAGCGTGTGGGTATGGTTATTTTGTCATTAACTGATTTTTATAATCCATCTCCGATTCTCAGTAAAATATTTTCAAAAATTTTAGAACTTACCTCACCTTCTAGATGTACTCGCATATTCTTTGTAAAGCATAGTATCCAGTAGACCGAAATATTCTGAGCAGAAAGAATCATATATTTCGAGCCTGGCTAGCAAAATTTCAGTGTGACATAAAAATACCAAATATACCACAACAAGTACACAGAGGTCTTAAAATTTCCCAAAAAGTTGAGTGGTCACAGTGATGTGTCAGCTGTGCAAAACTCAAAAGCAAAATATAAACAATGTGAAAATAACAAAAACTGGTTGAAATGGACCTCCAATTAAAATTAAAAAGAGCATAGGAATATTATGTTATTATTATTTGATTTGATGTTTTTTATGGGACAAATCCCACAATGATGGCCGCAGCTCCGACTGCGACGAATATTGTCCATTCGATTTTTATTTGTTTTATTTGCTTTGTTCTGCGCCATTTTGTTTGAATGCAGAGTGGGCTGTCCGACCTCCAGTTAGCAGTGTCACTGCAATACCAGAAGCAGCAACAGCTAAGCCAATATTCTTGCTTTGTCGAACTTTTGACAACATTAAATTAAGTAAAAATGGATCATCCAAAAAAATATTTCTCTAATTGCAGATTCAATGCTGCACCATATTTTTTTAAATATTCATTCTGATCTACGGTGAGTGAACCTTCGTTATTATTAACAATAATTTCATAGTTTTCATAACTAATTTCTCTTAGATATTTTATTTTCCTAACTGTTTCTTTATAACTGTTTGTTACGAATTTAAATTCGCTCATAAAGAATATCGGTATATCACATCGATACAACATACACCGATTTCTATATGTACCAGGGCTGAGGGCGGGTGGCCGCTTGGGAATCTCCCTATGTTTTTAAATTTGTGGTCTCTCCTTGTTTCTTTGGTAGTCTTTGGACTCTGGAAAATTAAAAAAATTGAGGCAGAAGACGAATTTCATAGATATCCAATTTGTGCCGACAGGCGTATTCTATCTATATATATCTTTGTCCTAATTGACCGATTCACTGACTGACTGATCACGCTGTGGGCCAAACGGATTGAGATATCGAGCTGAAATTTTCACACAGTTTAGCTGAGACATAAATATCGTGCAATACTACGGGATTTTTAGACCTAGTACTTTAAAAAAGTACGAATGGGTCTATAACGTTTGTGCGAGTCGATATAGCCATGTCCGTCTGTCTGTCCCCTTTTTTGAACATCTATTTCTCATATACTATAAGGGCTGGAGACACCAAGCTTGGCAATTACGCTCATCTATATCTTGCATTGATCAAGTTTGCTTTAGATTTTTGCCTCGCCCCCCTCCGCCACTTGAAATTAAAATACAAAATTTTGAAGTCGAATTACAATGCTAGCGCCTTGAATTTTGGTACACATAATATACACTATGGCTTAAGCCTGTCCAGAAAATTTCATTCCCGATAAACGGGGAAGTTATTCAATTAACAATGTTACGGGAAAAGGGAAGAATATTTGACGCCAGCGACCTCTTTGTTTATTAACTTATCGTCCTAGTGGCGCCATCTATTAAATGACACGCAACATTGAAGAACAATCTATAGTGAACGGTTTGCACTCAAAAAGTACTGGGTCTCCTACTGTCGAGCTTGCTCCACAGTAGCTTCCTGCATTTTTTATATCCCCACTGGAAGGGGCTAAAATAGGGTGTCAAAAGTCAACATGAAATTTTTTTTGGTTTTTTAAGCTATCTCAAAAAAAAATCATGTATTTCCTACTCACTGTTACATCCTGAGAAAATCTGGTAAAAATCAGATGTCTTTATCATATAGCTGTAATAGGAATAGTGGCTTTTTATGCTATTAATAAATAATCAAAAGCAGACGGGGAGGAGGTACAATTCATTGATGTTGCGACTTATAAAATAAATTTGCAGTATATGGCACTATTACTCGCTCTTGCTGCCATAATCCAATTGTAACGTAAACTTTAAAACAGCGAGCAGCGAAAATGTAAATTCTCTATCAATATCTATAACACTTTTTGTCCTGAAACACTGATACACTTAGTCATCACGCTGTAGGCCAAACGACTTAAGATATCGAACTGAACTTCTCACACAACAGAGCTGAGACTTAAATATCGTGCAATAAGACTGGATTTTTTGATATCCCCACTGGAAGGGGCTAAAATAAGGTGTCAAAAGTCAACATGAAATTTTTTTTTTTATTTTTGAACTCAATCAAACTTACAGTTTATGTATGTGAGTTAGTTATTTTAACTCTAAATAGTAGTGTTTATTAAAGAAAAGGTACAAGATGAGTTTTTCACAGTTTTCTCTGATAATCTTTTTAGACTGCCGTTTTCTGTCGCTTTTTTTCTCGCTGGCGCGTGTTCTTCTCTTGTCTCCTTACTTCCTCCTTCCTGTTGTCTTTTCTTCTCTCTTACATCGATGCTTCCAAGTGGTAAAAGTACCGGCTGTTCTTCCAATGTACTGCTTACAAAAGTTATCGGCTGTTAATCTACTGTGGTTGTTCTGCTTTTGATCTGCTGTTGTTGTTCTGCTGTTAATCTGCTGTTGTTGTTCTGCTGTTAATCTGCTGTATTCTGATACTTCTCAATCAATTCTACATATATATATATATATAATATATAGATAAGGAGGTAATGAAAATAAATTAAAATTTAATAAGTAATATTAAAACTATACTAAAAATAAATAAAAAAAGCAAAAAATAAGTTTAAAAAAATATTTTTTTTTAAATTATCAAGCACACAAAGTTCTTAAATCAATCCCGAAACGAGCTTGAATTATCCTAACGCTCTTGATATCAAGTATTACAAGCAAGTTCTTAAATTTCGAATTTCGTTCTTGAATCAAGAATTATCAGGCTCGTATGACTTTTGACACCGGAAATTCTTGATTTGAGTACGAAAGTACTTGATTTTTCTCAGTGTAGTCATCCCTAAAATAAAGCCCTATTCAAACAAAACAGTAATAACTAGATATAGACCAATCTCACTTAACTGCTGCCTTTACAAAACATTAGAAAAAATAATAGCCAAATGCCTATGTTGGTTTGTAACCCAAAATAACTTCATCCATCCCGGCAAATCAGTTTCAGACGGTCTGCTCTTTGCAGACCACCTGATAACTAGGTCGTTGAGAACAAAAAGCACACCTCCGTCATTGCCCTTGACTTCTCAAAGGCCTTCGATAGAGTCGGAGTGCACACCATAATTGACCAGCTTGCCAGCTGGAAAGTTGGACCAAAAATCATAGACTTTGTCAAAAACTTTATGTCCAGCAGGAAAATTAGAACAAAAGTAAAAATATAAATAAAGCGCAAGCTAACTTTGGCGCGCCAAAGTTTGGATACCCTTGCAAGTGCCCTGTGTAAGCCGTCAGATTTTTTACAAAATTTGTTAAATGTTGATTTCGAACCGATCGTTCCAATGGCAGCTATATGATATAGTAGTCCGATTTACACCAAATTTGGTCAGCCTGTTTAAAACTTAGTCAAACACACAATGTGTATATTTGGTTGAGATATTTTGAGAAACAAAAAGTTTTTCATACTAAATGTTGTTTTCGAACCGATCGTTCCTATGGCAGCTATATTATATAGTAGTCCGATTTACACCAAATTTAGTCAGCCTGTTCAAAACTTAATCAAACACACAATGTGTATATTTGGTTGAGATATCTTGAGAAACAAAAAAGTTTTTCATATTAAACGTTTATTTCCAACCGATCGTTCCTATAGCAGCTATATGATATAGTAGTCCGATTTACACCAAATTTGGTCAGCCTGTTTAAAACTTAATCAAACACACAATGTGTATATTTGGTTGAAACATCTTGAGAAACAAAAAAGTTTTTCATACTAAATGTTTATTTCCAACCGATCGTTCCTATGGCAGCTATATGATATAGTTATCCGATCCGGCCGGTTTCGACATATGTACAGCGTGCAGCAAAAAGACGGACCTGTACCAAGTTTCATCAAGATAGCTTCAAAACTGAGAGACTAGTTTGCATAGAAACAGACGGACAGACAGACAGACAGACAGACAGACAGACAGACAGATGGACAGACGGACATGGCTATATCGACTCAGTTCGTCGCCCTGATCAAGAATATATATACTTTATGGTTACGTTACACATTTCGTGACAAAAATATAATACCCTCTTCAAATGTATAAAAAGTATCACACGAAGAGACCAAATTAAAATACTTAGACTTAGAATAGGACACACAAGGTTTACACAACAACACTACTTCAAGCCTGGCAAGATTCTATCCTGTCCTAACTGCCATACAACAAATGACCTTACCATTAAACATATCCCCACAAATTGCACGGCAATTTCAAAAACAAAATCTTCCAAAACACGTGCCCCATATTCATCCTCGAAAACCCAACCACAGAAAGCAACTCCAAAATAATAGAATTTCTTAAAAAAAAACAAACACATACATCCTCTTTTAACCCTAAAGTCAATTAAATTAAATATGTAAATACAGATGTAACATAAATATGTAAAAATATAAATGCAAATATGTAAATTTTTAAGCCTAGTTCACTACCAAGCCGACGGCCTTTGCAGCCAGCGCTTTAGAAATAAGTTAGTATTAATTTTAATTATAACTAACTATTATAAATAAATAAATAAATATCTATTAATTTATTCATCTCTCCAATGTGATAAGGCCAGATTTTAGCTGTCTGCTAGCTGCTAGCTTATAGCGGCGGCTGATGGCTGCTTATAGCCGCTGGCTGTTGGCTTACAGTCGCTGGCTGCTCTTGCTAGCCACGCCTGCGCTGAAGTTAGCCAATTAAAGGCGGCACGGACTGCTGGCTGTGCCTGAGCAAGGCGGCTGTTGGAACTATGCTCTAAAGGATGTAGGCGGCCGTGTTAGACAGCTGTTCTAATTAAAGCTGGACGTGCCAAACATATGGAGGACACAATGCTGGCGTTTCTAATGCCTCACTGCGGCGCCGTCACAAGGGCATGTGTAACGTGGTGCTAAGGGCATGGACATGCACCACGTTATGTACAGGACGAACTCACGGCTAGCTTTGGTTCCAGTGAGTGTCTGTCTGTCTGCTGTGTGGATTATACTGTGGGTGGCGTTTGCGCGTTGATATTAAATATTTATGTTTATGGCGTATGCGGGACTTAACAGATTTAACTAGCAGTGCGCAAGCTTGGCAAAACGCGTATATCAAGTTCAAACAAATGTTGTTAATTCTGATTGTCAGCAGCAAACGCACTGCAGCAATTCACGTGGGAATCTTGACTGAATACCTAAACTTCCTACATCTTTTGTTTTTTAAACTATCTTAACCAAACTCACAGATTATGTATTC
Organism: Drosophila neotestacea; assembly: GCA_035044365.1. Classification (NCBI taxonomy): domain Eukaryota; kingdom Metazoa; phylum Arthropoda; class Insecta; order Diptera; family Drosophilidae; genus Drosophila; species Drosophila neotestacea. The sequence continues at coordinate 96,637 of JAWNMD010000721.1, forward strand.
CTTTCTCATAGTAACATTCTGTGAAAATTTTGTCAAGATCGGATGACTATATCATATACATAGCTGCCACAGGAACAATCAGATGCAATTTTATATTTTGTATGAAGAGCTTTGTTGTTTTTTGGGTTATCTCAACCAAACTCACAGATTATGTATTTCTTACTCATTGTAACATTCTGGGGGGCTTCCAACTGCTTATATAAAGTACTGTTATTTTAAGTCCAATTGCAGGAAATATTGAATTTACATTTCCCTCTTTCTTACAATAATTGACATAAGGTCCGGCTATAGCTGTGAAAAGTGTTCCCTTTTTTCATTCCACATATCTCCCAGAGATTTTAGCGAGCGTAGCGAGCTGGGGGTTGGCTGGCGAAGCAAGCAAGGGCAAGCCCCCCAGTCTATATATATAAAACTCGTTGTGTTTAATCTTATATTATCTATATATATAAAACTCTTTATCCTGACTCACTGACTGACTGAGTCATCACGCTGTAGGCCAAACGGTTCAAGATATTGAGATGAAATTTTTACACAACATAGCTGAGACATAGTTATCGTGCAATAAGACGGGATTTTTTGATATCCCCACTGGAAGGGGCTAAAATGGGGGTCAAAGGTCAAAATTTCTTAGTATGAAATTTTTGTTTGTTTTTTGAGCTATCTTAACCAAACTCACAGATTATGTATTTCTTACTCACTGCTACATCCTGAGAAAATTTGGTCAAGATCGGGCCACTATATCATATAGCTGCCATAGGAACAACCAGATGCAAATTAAAACTTTGTATGAAGATCTTTGTTATTTTTTGAGATATCTCAACCAAACTCACAGATTATGAATTTCGTACTCACTGCTACATCCTGAGAAAATTTGGTCAAGATCGGACCACTATATCATATAGCTGGCATAGGAACAACCAGATGCAAATTAAAACTTTGTATGAAGATCTTTGTTATTTTTTGAGATATCTCAACCAAACTCACAGATTATGTATTTCTTACTTACTGCTACATCCTGAGAAAATTTGGTCAAGATCGGATCACTATATCGTATAGCTATTAATAAACAATCAAAAGAAGATGGACAAGGGGATGGGGTGGGGGAGGGGGGGGGGTGTGATTCATTTGTGTTGCGGCTTTCAAAATCAATTTTCAGTATATGGCACTGTTACTCGCTCTTGCTGCAATAATCCAATTGCAGCGAAAACTTTAAAACAGCGAGCAGCGAAAATGTAAATTCTCTATATTATATAAAGTACTACTTATTACTATTATCTTAAGTCCAACTACAGGGAAAAATAGAATTTACAATTCCCGCTATCTATGTAATTAGAAATGACATAAGGTCTGGCTAAAGCTGTGAGAAATGTTTCCTATTTTCACTTCACATTTTTCCCCGAGATTTCAGCGAGCGTAGCGAGCCGGGGTTGGCGAGCGAAGCGAGCAGGGGCAAACCCCTAGTTATATATACACTCTACATTTAAAACCTATGTACATTCTAGTTTTTAGATTAAGAATATTTCCCATAGATCTAAGTAAATTGAGTTCTCCGCAGATACGGAGTTCTTACACCATGTGCATCGGGCCGGAGCGAAAAACACTTATTTTTTATTTTCCAATTTCTTGGGTGCGGAATCGTTGACCCGCTATAAAATAATAAAGTGTGCAAAAAATCAGATTTATTGGAGCATATCTTGAGGTGGCGCACCGACCTTCTTTTTTTAAAATCGCTCAAAAATTTAAAAGCTTGGGGAAAAATGTGATATAAAATGAAAACATCGTCATTCGGTTGGTTGTGTCGCGTCGCGTCTGACGCAAAGTCGGAAAATATTCACTAATTTGTGCTTCAACAATGTCACACGCCTAAACAACAAATTTGTCATCACAAAAAATTTCTTTTAACGGCCAAAAACCAGCCGACAATAACAGCATCATCCAGCAGCTTGTAGCATGTGCATAATTTGGCGTACTGGCTGAAGCCAACAACAAATGCAACATTTGCCGTCATCGACGTAATTATCTTAAATTGTTTGTAAACGCATAGCTATGTCCGACGAGGGCAAATCCAACAATGCCGCCACCTCGGCAAGGGGCGATGATGAGGTCGTGATATCACGCCTACACCAGCTTCTATAACAAAAACACCGCACAGCAATTACCACAACAATGGCAGCAACAACCGCAAATTGAAATCAGCGCAGAACAGCAGCTGGGGAAGCGACAGTATAGACGAACTATGTATCACCGGATCGGGATATTTATATAAATGCCGCCGACGGTCTACCAACCCAGCATCCAACGTTGCCGCCAGAGGAATGTGTAGATAGCGATACAGAACCGGAGGCGGATGCCGATTCGATTGATGATTTGCCCTCATCGATAATTGTTACCAATCGGAGGTGTTTGCCAGTCCAGAATTAATGCATGACATGGAGAAACTATTTCGTTCATTTTGCGAGTTGGCAACTTTCTAATGGTAGCTGCGTAGCTTCCGACGTCTGTGGGTTAACTATGACAATGCCATTGCAGCGGCAAAAGCCCGCATTAAGCTACATTAATGAGTTTAACAAGAAGACGGCAATCACTTGCTACTTTGCACAGCCGGTGACACCTATCAACAACAACACAACACAGCAACAAGAATTTACAGCCGCCAGCGCAGGTTAAACAGTTCCTTATCTCACCGCCCGCATCGCCGCCGGCAGGCTGGTAAGTTTTAGGTTCAGACTGGTGGTTAAGTATTGTTTGTAAATAATTTTAGACAATTTTGATTTTGATTAATTTACATGTAGCTATGTTTTGTATGAAGTACTCGTAATCGTACTATCTGTCGCTCTCTCAATTTTGAGCGTTTCATTTGTCCCCCAACTTCCGTGTGTAGCCGTCGAGCATTTATCGAAGACTAGCTTATCTTAATGTCCGCCAAGTGAAGTTGCTAATTATTTCTAGATGTGTTTCTCGTTTGCATACGAAGTAATTTCTTAGTATGAAATTTTTTAATTGTTTTTTTAGCTATCTTATCCAAACCCACAGATTATTTTTTTTTTACTCACTGTTACATCCTGCGAAAATTTGGTAAAGATCGGATGACTATATCATATTGCTGCCATAGGAAAAATCAGATGCGAATTAATATTTTGTATTTCTATTGTTACATTCTGTAAAAATTTGGCAGAGATAGAATGAGTCTATCATAATGCTGCCACAGAAAAAATCTGATTCTAATTAATATTTTGTATATACATAGAGCTCTGTTGAGCTTAATGTCTCAACCAAACTCACAGATTATGTATTTCCTACTCACTGCCACATCCTGAGAATAGTTGATAAGGATCGGATGACTATATCATATAGCTGACATAGAAACAGTGGCTCTTGATTCTATTAAGAAACAATCGAAAGCATTGGGAAGTGGTGAGGAGGGGTACGATTCATTGGTGTTGCGACTTTTAAAACAAATTTGCAGTATATGGCACTGTTACTCGCTCTTGCTGCTATAATCCAATTGGAACGAAAATATTGTCTTTTTTATGTCTTATTTATTTCATTAAAGTACCGACTCAAGGGCGGGTTCTCATAAAACTGATTTACAAAGATATTTAAAGCTAACATTAAACCGAGGCTGCCTAGCAGCGATGATGACAGAGTTCTGTTATGAGTTCGCCACTTGGCGCGCCAAACCAAAGTATGTAATCATATTTTCCGCTGAACTGGCCAATGCAAAGTCAGTGCTTCTGTGTCGCAAAAAAGTCGCGACGGCATCCGGTTGCCCAATCGAACCTAGAGGTGCTTAACTCCTCTCTGAGCTAAGTGAAGCACGTCCTCGGGTTTCCTCATGCTTGCCTGTAGATTTGCCACTATTTCAGATGTCTGGAGTTTGTTTCGTCGTCGGACTTTGTGAGCGATGAGCAGGAAAATTATGACAATGGCAGGAAACACCCACTGCTTACAATGGGGCTCGAAAAAAGTTTGGACTGTAGTTGGTCGATGTGTCGAAGGCTCATCAGACTTAGTTCGTGCAGATAAGGTAGACTGAGGTGTTCTCGGTACATGGTGATATTAATTTGAACGACTGCCTGTGCCACTGGCTTCCTTCTAAGTACACCGTAGTTGTTGGTGAACAGGATGCCGTCTATCCAAATCTTATCATCGAAGCTCAGGTGCCGGTGACTGACTGATAAAAGTCAGAGCAGTCTGAGATGTTCGCAGCTGCGTCATTGATGATTATTGCGCCGTCGTCTACCACAGTTAGCTTGTCTATGTGGCCAGGACGAGTGGTGCAAAAAAAATATTAATTTTCTAACAAACTAAGCTAGGCATGGAATATTTTATTAAAAAGTACAAAATATCTTTGCTTTGAAAAGCTTTGACGCTAGCTACACTTAGAACATCGGTCACACTGACATTGGTAAAATGTTTAAATGGTAAACATCATCTAGCATTACCGGGCTGATCAAGTTAATTTTTGCTAATGTTATGGCAAGAATTAAATTTTGTAGGTCTGTAATGATTATTCTATTATTTGCCAAAATTGTCTCGTACGTGTGCTTCATGTCAATTTCGTCTGTCCTGTGCATGGTATTTAAGGTAATAGTCAGTTCGTTAAATCTTCCTTGAACTTTTGTATTCATTTCTATTTGCCTAGTTTCAGATCTTACTAATTGAGTTTGCCTGAATTTAATCTGTTCCCAATCATCAAAGTCGGGAGTTCCTGCTATTACCACTAGCCAATGAATACATAGATGCGTCAAACCGCGATTTTCGCGCTACGCTATTTTTTTCTGCTCATAGATCCCAGGGCGTTCGGCAAATTTTACGGAGCTTGTAGACCCCAGCCGAGCGAGCAACGAATATAGCAGAGATTGCTGAGCAGAGAAACGATTTACGACTTGATTGCATCAGTATCGTATCGACCTAACAGCAGGAGAGTAGTCTCTGTGTCGCTTGCTCTCTCATGTTTTTTTTGAGGACAGACAAACATGCACATGTATTTTGGGTGGGTTTTTATGAAAACTGGCGACAGCCAACAATCCTTGGCTTACAGCCGAAAATAAAGGGCTAATTTTGTTACGAAATCAAGCTTATGCAAAATGGAAGAGGTATAAGACCGAATATCATTATACACGATATAGGATAAAAGATCTCAGGTTCAAAGGACAATAAACAATGCTAAAACCGCATTTACAGCTCTCTCTACAATGAACTAAAAATGACTGGACAAAAATGGAAAGATATAAAAATCATTTGGCATAGGAAACAGAAACCAAAAACACCACATTGTGAGGTAGACTTAAGCTATTTAAATAGAACATTTGACGAATAAATACAATAACTGTGATAATAAATCCACCTTCTAGCTTTGAATGTGTGTCTCAACGTGATGTCCTGGAATCAATTTTAAAAATTCAAATACATTGCCATTGCGTAGGCCTTGACGAAGTTGATCCAAAATTCTTAAAGATACTATTGCTAAAAATTTAAATTTATATATTTAATACTGCACTAATGTCATCAACGTTTTCTGAAAGTTGGAAAATTGCAAGAAGTATGCCAGTTATTAAAATGAATAATGACTATATAGCCCTATCTTAATTTTGCTCTCTTTGGAAAAGTGCTCAAACTCATTATAGCTAGACAAATTAATAATCACATTGTGAAAATCACAGAAGACATTCGGAAAAATTAAGACGACGCACAGTGGGGTAACAGAGGCCGTATTTGCGAATTAATGTTAAAAACGAAATACAGAAATCGCAAAAACTTTTGATGCCGGCTTGAAATACACTTAAATGCCCCTTCATAATCCGCAAAAAATATTATTTTATGTTTTGCAGCAGCGACATAATCCCTCAATCCTCATAATCTCAAAGATACACTTTGTTTTTAACTTTTTTGAGAAAACTAAAAATCACTTTTATCTTCATTTTTAAAAATATACTTCGCCTAACATACTATGGTAATCATTAATGATTGTATGCCATTAATATCTTTGATAAAAAAACTAATTTCGAATTTGCATACCACGTTCAAATGTGAACATCTAATATTTTAAAAACTTTTTTTTTTAAAGCTTAAATTTTTACCTATTTCCTAAAGAACTACAGAGAATTCTCAGAAGGACCGGGTTTGCCCACTATAATATTTTTGTGAAAAGTTCTTTGGAATGTTCACTTTTACATATGTAAGAATAGAAGTGCACTTTTGTGCCTCTTTTGAGAAAAAGGATTTACAGTTTCCTAACCTAAGAAAATACAAATTTTTCACAAATGAATTTAGTCTAAAATTAGATATCTTAGCCATTACTCAAGAAAACTCTAATTGCTTTCTAGTGTATTTTTGGTCACAGATTTCAAATCTGTCATTTTTTTCCTCTACCTAGAATATTTGTTGAGACTTTTGTATATATAAAAGCAACTAATAGACGTTTAGTAAATTAGCCCCTGTAATCAAAAGACGTCAATTAATATAAATTACGGCTTAAAATGTCGTAAATAAAATAAGTTAAGTTAGTAATGCCCAAAAAAGGTTAATAGTCAGACAAAAGCTAGTAAATTGTTACTTAAATTTACAAAATTACAATTAGAATTGCCAAATTAAGAGTTATAGCTCTGCCGCGTGGCAGAATCAGGGATAATTAAGTAATAAATAAATGGTATGATTATACATGATAGAACTTTAGAGCCTTAACTCCTTAACTGTAGCCCAGCTATAATTTTAAAAGATATCGGGAGCAATTTTCTCGAAAGATTAGTCGCATAAAACAAAATGAGGATGTTTTACATAGATTATTTATAAGTTCTGATCCAATAATCTCATCTTTATCCGAAATACCCAAAAAAAATACTACAAGAATACCTAAAGTGGCACTTGATACAGATACAGAAACAAATACAGATACAGATACATTTACAGTTACAGATACAGATACAGATACAGATGCAGATACAGATACAGATACAGATACAGATACAGATACAGATACAGATACAGATACAGATACAGTTACAGATACAGATACAGATACAGACACAAATACAGAAACATAAGCAGACACAGATTCAGATACAAATACACATACCCTGTAATCCTTATCTAACAATTTATTTGTTTATTATTAAAAAAAGTGTTTTTAAAAGTTTGTTTAAGTTTGGCTAAAATTAAAAGTCCATGCAAAATTTCCTTCTATCATAAAATAAGAAAAATATGGAGTTATTTAATTTTCTACTAATCTAAAAAAGTTTTTAAAATAAATAGTATATTACAAAATTTTTTTTTTGCTAACTAAGTTTTAAATTAATAAGTGAATATAACTTGATGAGAAAAAATTATCGTGGCTACCATATCATGCTCGGTTGATTTGATCTACACTTTTGGCCTCTGTTACCCCACTGTGCGACGTTTCTAACACTTCTAGATTATAGCAAGACATTTGACACAGTCAATCATGCAAGTCTGTGCAATAAAATTGAAAAACTCTTTGGGTTTTCGCGTACAGCAGTTAGCCTATTAAGCTCGTACTAGTACAATAGAAGACAGGCCGTAGTTACAAAATATGGTTCCTCTTACTTTTTGTTTTCCACTCGTGGTGTCCCCCAAGGGTCAGTTATTGGTTCTCTGCTGTTTTCTATTTATTTTAATGATCTATTCAATGTTCAGTCAGAGTGTGATGTGCATATGTACGCAGACGATGTTTAAATGTATGTGAGTCGTCCAATGTGTAGTATTATTGAATGTATCGATATTACCATCCGAGAGCTAGCATATATTAACGAGTGGGCAAAAGACAATGGACTGGCTCTCAATCCCAATAAGTAAAGTTGCTTAGTTATATATAAATATAGCATTCAGTCAGGAGGGCCCAACAGTAAAATACCCTGTGGAAGTAAAGGACGCCACTCAAATTTTCTTCTACTTAATTTTATATGAGTTTTGTATTTCTGCAGAAAATTTTTGAAGGTCGTAACATCAATGAGTTGAACATTAACTTCTATCTAAACGAGCAGGGGGCAAACCCCTAGTAAACGTATAAATTTAAAAATAAATATTTATATGCATAAAAGACCATAATTGTAGTCGAATATCTTCCGTGTTTATTGTCCGATTGCGATTAAATTTTGGCGGTGGTGTAATATTAAGAATCATTCATGCCGAATCTCAAATTTCCAGCTTGATTACTTCGAGAGTTATGGTTTTTTGAGGTTTGTTGGAGATGGGGATGATTCATCAAAAAATTGAGATTACCGATCTGTCCGGACCCGTCTAATCATCAAACGTGCCAAATCACAAGTCTGTAGCTAGAATAATGCTGTAGTTATAAAGTTTTTAGCGATTTTTGAGGGTAGGGGGCGTGGCACTCAAAATTTGAAACAATCTTGATCTGCCTATAAGAATAAATATAAGAAGTCTTCATACCAAATTTGGTGCTTCTAGGTCTTACCACCTCTGAGCTCCTTTCATTCAGACGGACAGACAGACAGACGGACAGACGGACATGGCTATATCGACTCGGCTTCTGATGCTGATCTGCCACGCCTCCTTCTGCCTGTTACATACTTTAAAATTTTGAACCAACTTAATATGCCCCACAGGGTATAAAAAGATGGTTAGTACAAATCGGCTTAGGAAGCTTAAATTTAATAATAGTAAATAACAACATTTTATCTGGGAATTACCACATAACGAAAATGGTTGGCAGGATGTACGGACTACTAAAAGTACTTTATATGACACAGAGTTTTATCCTGGAGAGTCTACGTTTTTTGATTGCTAAGAGCTATCTAATACCAACTTTTTTCCATGGAGTGGACATTTTTGCCAACTATGAATATTGCAAGATTTATATTTAATAAAAGAAGGAGAGACCACATTACAATATACTCGAACAAAATATTTAATCTTAGCTTGGAAAAATGGACAAACTTGAGAGCATTAATATTACTGCATAAATAAAGAACCTACTATAAGTATCTGTATGATAAAATAAGCTTTACAAACTCTAGAAGAACAAATAATATTATTTGCCCTAAACAAGCAAATAGCAAGCTCAAATAATCAAATAGATAAAAAAAAGCTCGCTATACACCTTAGACACTATACAAGTTAAGACAGATAAATAAGAGGAGCACAATATATAACAATTAATAAATGAAAAATATTTTTTTTTTAAATTAAATAAATATACATATACTAGGGGGTTTGCCCCCTGTTCGCTTCGCTGACCAACCCCGGGCTCGCTACGCTCACTGAAATCTCGGGGAGAAATGTGGTGTGAAATTAGAGAACTTAAAATAATATAACTTTGTATAAGCAGGGGGCAAGCCCTCTAATGCTCGCTACGCTCGCTGAAATCTCGGGGAGAAATGTGAAGTGAAAATAGGGAACACTTCTCACACCTATAGACGGACCTTATGCCATTTGTAATAGGACAGAGGGAAATGTAAATTAAATTTTTCTCAGCAATTGGACTTATAATAATAGCCACTGTTCCCATGGCAGCTATATAATAAAGTGATCCGATCTTGACAAAATTTTCACAGAATGTTACAATGAGTAAAAATTTTGACCATTGATCTCTCCATTTTAGCCCCTTCCAGTGGGTATATCAAAAAATTCCGTCGTATTGCACGATAAATATATCTCAGCTATGTTGTGTGAAGCTTTCAGCTTGAAATCCGTTTGGCTTACAGCGTGATCAGTGAATCAGTCAGGACAAAGAGTTTTATATAAAAAAATAGAGAACTTACATTTTCTCTGCACGCTGTTTTAAAGTTTTCGCTGCAATTGGATTATAGCTGCAAGAGCGAGTAATAGTGCCATATACAGCAAATTTATTTTGAAAGTCGCAACACCAATGAATCGTACATCCCCCCCACGCCACACTGATTTTAATTGTTTATTAATATCATCAAAAGCCACTGTTCCTATGGCAGCTATAAGATATAGTCATCCGATCTTGCCCAAATTTTCACAGAATGTAACAAAGAGTAAGAAATACGTAATCTGTGAGTTTGGTTGAGGTAGCTCAAAAAACAAAAACAAATTTCATAACAAGCAATTATGACCATTGACCCCCCATTTTAGTCCCTTCCAGTGGGGATATCAAAAAATTCCGTCTTATTGCACGATAAATACATATGTCTCAGCTATGTTGTGTGAGGCTTTCAGCTTGAAATCTCAAGCCGTTTGGCCTACAGCGTGATCAGTGAATCAGTCAGGACAAAGAGTTTTATATAAAAAATGCAGTAAGCTACAGTGGAGCAAGCTCGACAGTAGGAGACCCAGTACTTTTTGAGTGCAAAGCGTTCACTAAAGTTTGTTCTTCAATGTTGCGTACCATCAATAGATGGCGCCACTTGATAAACATAGAGGCCGCTAGCGTCTCTTCTTCTTCCTTTTGCCTGTAACATTCCTAGTTGAATAACTTCCGTGTTTATCATCCGATTGGAATGAAATTTTCTGGACTGGTTTGGATCATAGTGTATAATATATGTACCAACAATCAAGGCTCTTACATTAAAGGGGCTTCTTTAATTCGACTTCGAATTTTTGTATTTAGTTTCCGGGGGCGGAGGGGGGCGTGGCAAAAATCTAAAACAAACTTGATCAATGGTAGATGTGGATGATCCTACATACCAAATTTGGTGTTTCTAGTTCTTATAGTCTCTGAGATCTAGGTGTTCATATTTTCGAAATTTCGAACAGCCGTATACTATCCGTTTATTATCCGATCCGGATAAAACTTTCAGGACAGGATTGGACTATAGAGTTTATCATGTATGCCAAAAATCATATCGCTAGCATTAAAGGAGCTTTCGTTATTCGACTTTGAAATTTTGTTTCAAATTTACGTGGGCGGAGGGGGGCGTGGCAAAAATCTAAAACAAACTCGTTTAATGCAAGATGCAGATGAACGTACATGCCAAATTTGGTAGCTCTAGCTCTTATAGTCTCTAAAATATAGGTGTTCAAAAAAGGGACAGACGGACAGACAGACGGACATGGCTATATCGACTCGGCTGTTGATGCTGATCAAGAATATATATACTTTATGGGGTCTGCCACGCCTCCTTCTGCCTGTTACGAACATTTTTTTTTTGCACAAACGTAATAGACCCATTTGTACTTTTTTAAAGTACTGGGTCTAAAAATAGAGAACTTACATTTTCGCTGCACGCTGTTTTAAAGTTTTCGCTGCAATTGGATTATAGCTGCAAGAGCGAGTAATAGTTCCATATACTGCAAATTTATTTTGAAAGTCGCAACACCAATGAATCGTACATTACCCCCACGCCACACTGATTTTAATTGTTTATTAATATCATCAAAAGCCACTGTTCCTATGGCAGCTCTAAGATATAGTCATCCGATCTTGCCCAAATTTTCACAGAATGTAACAAAGAGTAAGAAATACATAATCTGTGAGTTTGGTTGAGGTAGCTCAAAAAACAAAAGCAAATTTAATAACAAGCAATTCATAACAACCATTGACCCCCCATTTTAGTCCCTTCCAGTGGCGATTTCAAAAAATTCCGTCTTATTGCACGATAAATATGTCTCAGCTATGTTGTGTGAAGCTTTCAGCTTGTAATCTCAAGCCGTTTGGCTTACAGCATGATCAGTGAATCAGTCAGGACAAAGAGTTTTATATATGTACATATATAGATTAAGAATAACTGGAGATGTATGACAATTATAAGTATGAACATAATGATTAATCTACTTTACAAATTAATATAAGCTAATGATTAATATAATTTATTCATATCACATATGTAATTTTAAATGATAAGTTATAATTATAAAGTTTTTTTGATGTCCTGACTAGCGCCTTAATTTATAAGACTTGTCTTGTAGCGCTAGTAATCAATTCATAATAAATAAATAAATAAAATCAATTTTGGAAAATTTATTATTTCATATTTTCATTACTTACTCTGGTATCCATATATCGCTGACAAATTGTTGAATGATTTCCCGAAACATTTTTTGTTAAAGCAGTATTTACACTCGCCTCAAAACGCCGTGGAAATGAAAAACCTCCATATAAAATATAGCGCAAGCTAACTTTGGCGCGCCAAAGTTTGGATACCCTTGCAGTGCCCTGTGTAAGCTGACAGATTTTTTACAAAATTTGTTATATGTTGTTTTTTAACCGATCGTTCCTATGGCAGCTATATGATATAGAAGTCCGACTTAAACCAAATTTGTTCGCCTGTTTAAAACTTATTCAAACACACAATGTGTATATTTGGTTGAGATATCTTGAGAAACAAAAAAGTTTTTCATCCTAAATGTTGTTTTCGAACCGATCGTTCCTATGGCAGCTATATGATATAGTAGTCCGACTTACACCAAATTTGGTCAGCCTGTTTAGAACTTAATCAAACACACAATGTGTACATTTGGTTGACACATCTTGAGAAACAAAAAAGTTTGTCATACTAAATGTTTATTTCAACCGATCGTTCCTATGGCAGCTGTATGATATAGTGATCCGATCTGGCCGGTTTCGACATATGTACTGCGTGCAGCAATAAGACGGATCTGTACCAAGTTTCATCAAGATAGCTTCAAAACTGAGAGACTAGTTTGCATAGAAATAGACGGACACACGGACAGACGGACAGACAGACGGACATGGCTATATCAACTCAGCTCGTCGCCCTGATCAAGAATATATATACTTTATGGGGTCTGTGAGGCCTCTTTCAATGCGTTACACATTTCATGACAAAAATATAATACCCTCTGCAAGGGTATAAAAAAACAACGAAAATTTTTTCCCGTTTTTCATTTCAAAGTTGGTTCACACTTCTCGTTACGTTTCATAACGTAAGGGCCTGCCGTTCTCTTAAACTCAAAATGGCACTGTTAGACTTAACATAGCACAGTTTGCTGGCCATTTCATTTTGACGTAATGAAATAAGCCTCCACCCCTTATTTCAACAGAGAATGTTGAAATTATGACCTTTTGAATAGTAAAATTTGGGGAAAATGTGGTGTGAGGGAAAAAACGACGTTTAATTGGAGGTCACTGCTTAAATAACGCAGATTTTCAACGGTCATAAGGACCAAACAAGTTAATTAGACTTTATTTATTTAATTAAAAGGATATGCCCAACAAAATAAATATATTGTAAAACTATAATGTATCATCAGGCCAGAAATATTTTATATTTTATTTAAAAGTGGCAGCATTAAATTTGTTTTGCTTATGAGCAGCAACAACAGCTGATTTATATAAAAGGGCCACAATAACAGCGTAGATAACACGTATATCGATATCGAACACGTATATCGATAACAAAATACTAATATTCTGTTAGCGGAGTGAAAAAACCAGATTTTTGACGATTTCTTTTTGATCTGAGTGTAAATACTGCTTAAGACGTAAATGTAATAAACGAATAAAATTTAAAACGCCCATTAAGGTAGTGCAGCAATTTTCCGTAGTCATTATAATATCTCCAAAGTGATCAATCAAAAATGATGTCTGAAAACAAATAGTTATTCCTACTGACAAGATGACAAACCACGACCAAACAGTATAAGCCAAGCCGAACAGATGTGTTTTAGTTATCGCGCGTTGCGTACATTTTAGCGAAGTAGTTTCAAGTGGCCAAGAGCCATTCAATTTCAACCAAATACACTGAAAAGGCATTCGAAAACTTGAATCCCGATACGATTGTGCATTAAACATGATGCGAATAGTGACTTAAAGCTTCTACATCTCTTCTCATTAGCAGACCAGCTTTTATAATCCATTTAAAAAACACAGAAATATATAGCGCAAGCTAACTTTGGCGCGCCAAAGTTTGGATACCCTTGCAGTGCCCTGTGTAAGCCGTCAGATTTTTTACAAAATTTGTTAAATGTTTATTTCGAACCGATCGTTCCCATGCCAGCTATATGATATAGTAATCCGATTTACACCAACTTTGGTCAGCCTGTTTAAAACTTAATCAAACACACAATGTGTATATTTGGTTGAGATATTTTGAGGAACAAAAAGGTTTTTATCAGGGAATGAAACCGTAACCGGAACCGGAACCGTTAACCGAAATTAACCGTTTCAAGTAAATACCGTAACCGGAACCGGAACCGAAATAAATTATTTTTCAAGAACCGAAAACCGAAACGTTCGTACCGGTACGGTTTCGGTACATTTAAAAAAATTTGATTGTTATTTTTCGTACGAACATGGTTTTGCACTATAAAAAAATTTCTTGAATTATATGTCAGACTTAACATGCTAAAATCCATGCATTTGTACGTTTATACATACACAAATATTTGTTGATAAAATTCGATTTTCTTTACTTTAAAACTTTTTTTAAAAAATTACTTTGCTGTACCGGTATGGACCGATACGAGAACCGGAACCGAAAGGACAAAACCGAAATAGAACCTTTTACCGAAATACTCGTTTTGGTAAGTACCGGAACCGTAACCGAAATTCCATTCGGTTTCATTCCCTGGTTTTTATACTAAATGTTGTTTTCGAACCAAACGTTCCTATGACAGCTATATGATATACTAGTCCGAATTACAACAAATTTGATCAGCCTGTTTAGAACTTAATCAAACACACAATGTGTATATTTGGTTAAGATATCTTGAGAAACAAAAAAGTTTCTCATACTAAATGTTTATTTCTAACCGATCGTTCCTATGTCTGCTATATGATATAGTTATCCGATCCAGCCGGTTCCGACATACATATGTACTGCGTGCAGCAAAAAGACGGATCTGTACCAAGTTTCATCAAGACTTTTTTTTTTTTTTTAATATTACTTGGCTTTTATTTATTGGATCTTCTCTTAATTTGAGACTAACAATAATTTTGCAAATCTTATAAATAAACAATAGTTAACAGTCTTCTTGGACTGTAAGTTGACACGCGGCCCTAAAGTCTATCGTTGGGTTGGTAGGTCAATACGACGAAGACGGGATCGGCTGCTCAACCTTATTAGGCCTCTCGCGAGGTGGTTGGGGTGCGTGGAAAGCTTGGCAAAGTACTTTGTCTTCTGTTCTGTTATTACATCTTTGACCGGCTGGATATTCAGGTCGCTTTGTATGTTTTCGTTTCGAACGTACCACGGTGCCCCGGTGATGGTTCTCAATATCTTTGACTGGGCTCGCTGGACAATATCAATATTGCTATTGCAAGCACTCCCCCATAATTGGGAGCCATAGGTCCAGATAGGTTTTAGCACAGAATTGTAGAGCAGAACCTTGTGATCAAGGCTAAGGGGCGAGCGAGCGTTAATAAGCCAGTGAAGACTGTTGGCTTTTAGTTTTAGGTGTGTTCTCTTTGCTTCGATGTGTCTGCGCCATGTGAGTCTTCTGTCGAGGTGAACTCCTAGGTACGTCACTTCGTTTGCTTGAGGGAGTACAGTGTTGTTTAATCTGAGCGGTGGACAATTTTGCCTGTTCAGGGTAAACGTAACGTGCTTGCATTTCTGTTCGTTTATTTTTATCCGCCAGTCGGATAGCCATTTTTCTACGTCAACCAGGTGAAGAGCCAATTGCGCAGTTGCTTGTATTGGGCATCTTGAGCGGCTGAGAATAGCTGTGTCATCAGCGAAGGTAGAAGTTGTTAGTTCCCTGCTTGTTGGAATGTCTGCTGTGTAGAGGACGTATAGTGTCGGCCCAAGTACGCTGCCTTGTGGAACTCCGGCTCCAATGGTGTGATCGTCGGATAAAGCTGTATTACATCTGACTGCAAATTTTCTATCGTAGAGATATGACCTTAGGAGCTTGTGTGTGTTATTTGGAAGCGTTGATTTAATTTTATGCATTAGGCCGTCTAACCAGACTCTGTCAAATGCTTGAGAGACATCTAGAAATATTGCTGTGCAATATTCTCGATTTTCGAAGGCGTTTCGAATTTCTGATGTTATGCGGTTGACCTGCTCAATGGTTCCATGCTTTTCCCGAAAGCCGAATTGATGCGATGGGATTTTGTTGTGGAGTCTTATAAATGGATTTATCTGATTCAGCAGGCACTTTTCGAAGAGCTTTGATAGACACGATAATAGGCTTATAGGTCTGTATGACGACGGGACAGTGTGATCCTTTCCTGGTTTCGGTATCATTATAATGACCGACTTTTTCCATCTCTGTGGGAAATGGCCTAGTTTTGTGATAGCATTGAAGAGTTGTGCGACAGTGCATACCGCACAATATGGGAGCTCAATAATCATTTTGGGGGTTATTAGATCGCAGCCCGAAGATTTTTTGGGGTCCAGTTGCATTTTGATGGTGTTGGCGATCACATTTGGACGAAACTCGATTGGTGCATGTTGAGGCTGAGAGTCACTTCTTAGTGTTGGTAGTGTAAACGCACTTGTTGCGGGATTTGGTTGGAACACATTTTGAAGATGAGCCGCAAATGTGCTGGCTCTATCTTCATCGCTGCGGGCCCAACCGCCTACGGAGTTTCTGATGGGCATCACGGTTTCTGTCGGTGGAGAAAGGGTGGGGTGAGCTCTCCATAGTGAGTGTTTTTTACAAGATGTTGATAATTTCTCTATATAACGGCGTTGAGCATATGCTTCTTCCTGCTTTAAGGCTTTGGTGAGTTTACGTGTGGCGTCTTTTAGTCTTTGTCGTGCGGCAGGCGATCTGTAAAATTGCCATTCTCGACGTAATCGTCGCTTTTCTTGGACTAGCTGTTCGATTTCTAGATTTGACTTCTTTTGGATGTGTAGTACTTGTGTAGTTTCAGGTGTTGCAATACGAGCTGCGGTAACGAGGACGGACTCCAGTGTATTTACACAGTGTTCGATGTCAGCTTCAACGTTAAGGAGAGGTTTTAGTTCAATATGTGAACTAATATATTTTTTGTATCGAAGCCAATTGGTTTTATGTGAGGTCAGTCTAATCGGTTGATCTACGGACTCTGTTTGTCGAAGTAGTTTTATTAGAACAGGTGAGTGATCAGATGAGAGATCTGAAAGACATTCGGCACTTATCAGACTTCGAGGAATATTTTTAGTAATTGCAAAGTCAATTAAATCGGGTAGTTTCTTGGAATCTGTTGGCCAGTATGTTGGTCTACCGGGAGAAACGTGGTCTAGCTTATTGTTAGCTTTAACAACGGCATTGTAAAGCTGCTTTCCTTTTGGGTTAACGAGTCGAGATCCCCAGTGTGTGTGCTTGGCGTTGTAGTCTCCTCCTGCTATAAAGTGTTCTCCAAGTGAGTTAAAAAACTGCGTAAACTCACCTTCAGTTATGGTAAAGCGAGGGGGGCAGTATACGGCGGCTAGAGTGAGTTGGTTACCATTGTCCAGTTTTATGTTTATAGATGTGGCCTGTAGGTAGTTTTCAACAAATTCTTTATGGCAGTGGTGCTTGATGCGGTTTCTAATCAGAATACCAGTACCACCATGTGCTTTACCATCGGGATGATTTGTTCCGTAGAACAAGTAGCCTCGTAGATTAAAATTATACTTGTTTGTAAGGTGTGTTTCTGAGAGTAGCATAACGTCGATATGATTGTCGAGAAGAAATTGAGCTAACTCAAGTTTACGTTGTGAAACGCCATTAGCGTTCCACATAGATATACGTAGGGGAGCCATCGATTATTTTGCTTGTTGTGATAGCAGCATTTGTATCAAAAGATTTTGGTTTCGCATTAGATCTTGCATGGTTGTCCGCATAAATGCCATGAAGTCCATAAGGCTTTGCTGCAGGTTAAATAATATTGCATCAGAATTGCTTTGTTGCTGCTCCGTTGGTTGATACTGCTTTGCCGTGTTGGGTTCCAGGTGTGTTGCTTGTGAAAACGGTATATTTGAGGCAGGAGGCTCCAATCCTGATTTTAACGCGTTTGCGAATGTCACGTTTTTTGTAAAGTTTTCGGGGCCAAAAGAAGATCGGGCTGCAGTCGAAAAGAAGACATCTGGTTTTAATTTGGATGGGGTAAACGGTACGTTTTGGGGACGTGCAGTGGTCACTCGCTGATGGAGTCGACTTTTCATCTCCTTATATATTGGGCATCCTTTGTAATTAGCTGTGTGATTACCACCGCAGTTGCTGCACTTTTTTGTGGTTGTGAAGAGTCGTGAAGCTCTCCGCAAACTACACACACCGAACGCAGTGTACAGTATTTTCTTGTATGGCCATATTCTTGACAATTCATGCATTGTACCGGTCCCTTGCGTTTATGTGGTTCTTCTACTGTGATTCTACGATGCAATAGGAACTGTAGTTTATATATTGGGTGCACTTCGTTGTTCTTTAACGGCTTGCTTTCAGGTTCAAGCTCTATCTTGAATAGCGGCTGCGGTTTCTTGTCTCTGTTTAGGATGTTGAAAACTGTCTTAGCGCTAAATCCTTTATCTTGTAGCGCCTTAGTTATTTCTTCAGGTGTAACGTCAGGCTCAATGCCCTTCAGTACGACTTGCAGTCCCTTGCTGCTTTTTAGTTGGTACGTGTAGAAGTTCTTTTTAATGTCGCTTAGAAACTTCGACAATACTCTATAATTGTCTTCGGACTTCAATTGGACTTTTGTTTCGTGAATGTTGCCCTTTACAAGGGGGATTA
The DNA here is from genome assembly GCA_035044365.1 of Drosophila neotestacea. Lineage (NCBI taxonomy): Eukaryota > Metazoa > Arthropoda > Insecta > Diptera > Drosophilidae > Drosophila > Drosophila neotestacea. The sequence continues at coordinate 115,186 of JAWNMD010000721.1, forward strand.
TATGAAAATTGTCCGCCCCAATAAGCTCTATAATTTTGTTTACGAGAGCATTGGAGCTTTTCTCTCGGATATATATAGGGGGTGGCTTTGGCTTTCTTTTATCACCTTCGCCAGCTTCAGAGGGCAGATCGTCAGAGTTGTCTGCCAGAATTTTAAACTTGTTATTGTAAATTGGATTTTCGTTTGCATCTAGGCTTGAGTCGCCACGGATAATTTTTGGCTTCGAGTTTAGGGGGCTCGACTTTCTTTTAATTTGAATGTACCGATCCATACCAGTCTGAACAGCTGGACCCGTTTTTGGTTTTTGTTTTGGTTCTTGTTTGTTAACGTTGTTGTTCTTGGCGGCGATGGGGCTTGAGCTAGAAGTTGTTGTCATAATTGAATGATCCGCTTGCGTTGCAGAAATCGCTTTGGGTATTGTAGCCGTTAACGCGTTGTTGGTGACGGATACAGTTGCAGTTGTTGTTGTTGCTGCGATTGTAGTAACTACTGAGGTCATTGTACTAGTTGTTGGAGCGGTGTGTGTCGAAATTAATGCGACCACCGGTGCTGGAGAGCTGCACTGCGAGCTCCATGAGCTAGAGGTTACAGTAGGGAAACCCGGAGATCGTGGTCTCTGGCCGTCAGCGGACAAGAGAGCTGAATTACGCTGCAATTCGGTATCACGGGTTGAAAAGTACGTGTAGAACCCATTTCTCTGGTCGATAGAGCTTCTTCGCTCTTTTTCTTGAGCATTGCTCATTTTGCACGATTTGTGCGTGGCACTTTTGATGTTTTTATTAATTTTTTGTATTTGGCCGCTCAAATTTGAATTTGGCGCTCAGCTTTACCCGTTTCACCGAACTTCGACGATCTGGCAACCCTGAGCTGATCAACCGCCGGCCGGTAACTCTGAGCAACCCTGGGCCAGCTGATTTCGTTGCTGCGTCTTCCAACACTAGTCGGGTGACAAGTGAAAAGTTTGTCGCAAAAGAGCGAAAGAGGCGGAGAAAAACGTGAGAGGCGGGAAAATGTAGAAGAACATACCCCCTCTCTCACCCACCGACTCGCAGCAGCCCTCGCCGAATGCACAGCCTCCAGCAGCGATCCAGCGCAACAGAAGGTGACCAACCAAGCGCTTGGCTTTGGTAAGCTGTGCACAGTCATCAGAACTATTTAGACAGAATAACTAGCGAAAAACGCTATTTTCACGGAGTGACACCGAAACACGTCCAGCAGGTTCAAACGTCAAACTCTTTATTGATAAGATAACTTCAAAACTGAGAGACTAGTTTGCATAGAAACAGACGGACTGACGGACAGACAGACGGACAAACGGACATGGCTAGAATACTTTACTTTATGGTGTCTGTGAGGCTTTCTTCGATGCGTTACACATTTCGTGACAAAATTATAATACCCTCTGCAAGGGTATAAAAATACAAATAGAATAGTTAAGTAGGCTATTAAAGGCCTTTTATTAAATACCTTGTAATAATAAACATAATGGGAATATTTAATCAAAAGCTAGTACGCGGGCGGCAAAATCCAATTTAACCCCCCACGAGTATGCTGACTGGAAGTAAAACTCTACAGGGTCATTTAGAACTGGAGTTAGCGAAGGCCTATTAAAGGCTCCTGCCATGGTCTGAGGTAAAACGGTTTCATACGACCGGCGCCAAAGATGTAGCAATGATTAAGAAATACATAATCTGTGAGCTTGGTTGAGGTAGCTAAAAAAAAAAAAAAAACAAATATCTTCATACAAAATTTTAATTTGCATCTGATAGTTTCTATGGCAGCTATATGATATAGTCATCCGATCTTGAAAATTTTCTCAGGATGTAGCAGTGAGTAAGAAATACATAAACTGAGAGTTTGGTTGAGATAGGTCAAAAAACATAAACAAATTTTATAAGTATAGCGCAAGCTCACTTTGACGCGCCAAAGTTTGGATACCCTTGCAGTGTCCTGTGTAAGCCGCCAGATTTTTTACAAAATTTGTTAAATGTTGATTTCGGACCGATCGTTCCTATGGCAGCTATATGATATAGTAGTCAGATTTACACAAAATTTGGTCAGCCTGTATAAAACTTAATCAAACACACAATGTGTATATTTGGTTGAGATATTTTGAGAAACAAAAAAGTTGTTCATACTAAATGTTCTTTTCGGACCGCTCACTCCTATGGCAGCTATATGATAAAGTAGACCGATTTGCATCAAATTTGGTCAGCCTGTTTAAAAATTAATCAAACACACAATGTGTATATTTTGTTGAAATATCTTGAGAAACAAAAAAGTTGTTCATACTAAATGTTCTTTTCGGACCGATCGTTCCTATGGCAGCTATATGATATAGTAGTCCGATTTACACAAAATTTGGTCAGCCTGTTTAAAACTTAATCAAACACACAATGTGTATATTTGGTTGAGATATTTTGAGAAACAAAAAAGTTGTTCATACTAAATGTTCTTTTCGGACCGCTCACTCCTATGGCAGCTATATGATAAAGTAGACCGATTTGCATCAAATTTGGTCAGCCTGTTTAAAAATTAATCAAACACACAATGTGTATATTTTGTTGAAATATCTTGAGAAACAAAAAAGTTTTTCATACTAAATGTTGTTTTCGAACCGATCGTTCCTATGGCAGCTATATGATATAGTTATCCGATCCGGCCGGCTCCGACATATGTACTGCGTGCAGCAATAAGACGGACCTGTACCAAGTTTCATCAAGATAGCTTCAAAACTGAGAGACTAGTTTGCATAGAAACAGACAGACACACGGACAGACGGATAGACGGACAGACAGACGGACATGGCTATATCGACTCAGCTCGTCGCCCTGATCAAGAAAATATATACTTTATGGGGTCTGTGAGGCTTCCTTAAAGGCGTTACACATTTCGTGACAAAATTATAAAAAAAAAAAAAAAAAAGCAATTTTGACCATTGACCCCCATTTTAGCCCCTTCCAGGGGGATATAAAAAAATTCCGTCTTATTGCACGATAAATTTGTCTCAGCTATGTTGTGTGAAAATTTCAGCTTGAAATCTCAAGCCGTTTGGCCTACAGCGTGATCAGTGAATCAGTCAGGACAAAGAGTTTTATATATATAGATAGAGAACTTACATTTTCGCTGCTCGCTGTTTTAAAGTTTTCGCTGCAATTGGATTATAGCAGAAAGAGCGAGTAACAGTGCCATATACAGCAAATTTATTTTAAAAGTCACAACACCAATGAATCGTATATTCTCTCCCCCCCATCACTACACTGCTTTTGATTATTCATAAATGGCATCAAAAGACACTGTTCCAATGGCAGCTATAAGATATAGTCATCCGATCTTTACCAAATTTTCACAGAATGTAGCAAAGAGTAAGAAATACATAATCTGTGAGTTTGGTTGAGGTAGCTCAAAAAACAGCACATATCTTCACACAAAATTTTAATTTGCATCTGATAGTTTCTGTGGCAGCTATATTGTATAGTCATCCGATCTTGACCAAATTTTCTCAGGATGTAGCAGTGAGTAAGAAATACATAAACTGTGAGTTTGGTTGAGATACATAGGTCAAAAAACAAAAACAAATTTTATAAATATAGCGCAAGCTAACTTTGGCGCGCCAAAGTTTGGATACCCTTGCAGTGCCTCTTGTGAGCCGTCAGATTTTTTACAAAATGTGTTATACATACTAAATGTTGGTTTCGAGCCGATCGCTCCTATGGCAAATATATGATATAGTAGTCCGATTTGGTCATCAAATTTGGTAGGGATGTATAAAACTAAACCAAGCACGCAATCTGTGAGTTTGGTTGAGATATATTGAGAAACAAAAAAGTTTTTCATACCAAATGTTGATTCCGAACTGATCGTTCCTATGGCAGCTATATGATATAGTGATCCGATCCGGCCGGTTCCGACATATGTACTGCGTGCAGTAAAAAGACGGACCTGTACCAAGTTTCATCAAGATAGCTTCAAAACTGAGAGACTAGTTTGCATAGAAACAGACAGACAGACGGGCAGACGGACAGACAGACGGACATGGCTATATCGACTCAGCTCATCGCCCTGATCAGGAATATATATACTTTATGGGGTCTGACACGCCTCCTTCAATGCGTTACAAACTTCGTGACAAAATTATAATACCCTCTGCAAGGGTATAAAAATATAGCGCAAGCTGACTTTGGCGCGCCAAAGTTTGGATACCCTTGCAGTGCCCTGTGTAAGCCGTCAGATTTTTTACAAAATTTGATAAATGTTGATTTCGAACCGATCGTTCCTATGGCAGCTATAGGATATAGTAGTCCGACTTACACAAAATTTGGTCAGCCTGTTTAAAACTTAATCAAAAACACAATGTGTATATTTGGTTGAAATATCTTGAGAAACAAAAAAGTTTTTCATACTAAATGTTTATTTCCAACCGATCGTTCCTATGGCAGCTATATCAGATAGTAATCAGATCCGGCATTCCGACATATGTACTGCGTGCAGCAATAAGACGGACCTGTACCAAGTTTCATCTAGATAGCTTCAAAACTGAGAGACTAGCTTGCATAGAAACAGACGGACACACGGACAGACGGACATGGCTATATCGACTCAGCTCGTCGCCCTGATCAAGAATATATATACTTTATGGGGTCTGTGAGGCTCCCTTCAATGCGTTACACATTTCGTGACAAAATTATAATACCCTCTGCAAGGGTATAAAAATACAAATAGAATAGTTAAGTAGGCTATTAAAGGCCTTTTATTAAATATCTGGTAATAATAAACACAATGAAAATACTTAATCAAAAACTAGCACGCGGTCGGGAAAATCCAATTTAACCCCCCACGAGTATGCTGACTGGAAGTAAAGCTCTACAGGGTCTTTTTGAACTGGAGTTAGCGAAGGCCTATTAACGGCTCCTGCCATGATCTGAGGTAAAACAAGCTGGATTTACGGTTTCATACGACCGGCGCCGAAGATGTAGAAAAGAGTAAGAAATACATAATCTGTGAGTTTGGTGGAGGTAGCTAAAAAAAAAATAAACAAATATCTTCATACAAAATTTTAATTTGCATCTGATAGTTTCTATGGCAGCTATATGATATAGTCATCCAATCTTGAAAATTTTCTCAGGATGTAGCAGTGAGTAAGAAATGCATAAACTGTGAGTTTGGTTGAGATAGGTCAAAAAACAAAAACAAATTTTATAACAAGCAATTTTGACCATTGACCCCCATTTTAGCCCCTTCCAGTGGGGATATCAAAAAATTCCGTCTTATTGCACGATAAATTTGTCTCAGCTATGTTGTGTGAAAATTTCAGCTTGAAATCTCAAGCCGTTTGGCCTACAGCGTGATCAGTGAATCAGTCAGGACAAAGAGTTTTATATATATAGATAGAGAACTTACATTTTCGCTGCTCGCTGTTTTAAAGTTTTCGCTGCAATTGGATTATAGCAGAAAGAGCGAGTAACAGTGCCATATACAGCAAATTTATTTTGAAAGTCACAACACCAATGAATCGTATATTCCCTCCCCCCCATCACTACACTGCTTTTGATTATTCATAAATGGCATCAAAAGACACTGTTCCAATGGCAGCTATAAGATATAGTCATCCGATCTTGACCAAATACTCACAGAATGTAGCAAAGAGTAAGAAATACATAATCTGTGAGTTTGGTTGAGGTAGCTCAAAAAACAGCACATATCTTCACACAAAATTTTAATTTGCATCTGATAGTTTCTGTGGCAGCTATATTGTATAGTCATCCGATCTTGACCAAATTTTCTCAGGATGTAGCAGTGAGTAAGAAATACATAAACTGTGAGTTTGGTTGAGATAGCTCAAAAAACAAAAACATTTTAGCCCCTTCCAGTGGGGATATCAAAAAATTCCGTCTTATTGCACGATAAATATGTCTCAGCTATGTTGTGTGAAGCTTTCAGCTTGTAATCTCAAGCCGTTTGGCTTAAAGCATGATCAGTGAATCAGTCAGGACAAAGAGTTTTATATATGTACATATATAGATTAAGAATAACTGGAGATGTATGACAATTATAAGTATGAACATAATGATTAATCTACTTTACAAATTAATATATGCTAATGATTAATATAATTTATTCATATCACATATGTAATTTTAAATGATAAGTTATAATTATAAAGTTTTTTTGATGTGCTGACTAGCGCCTTAATTTATAAGACTTGTCTTGTAGCGCTAGTAATCAATTCATAATAAATAAATAAATAAAATCAATTTTGGAAAATTTATTATTTCATATTTTCATTACTTACTCTGGTATCCATATATCGCTGACAAATTGTTGAATTATTTCCCGAAACATTTTTGGTTAAGACGTAAATGCAATAAACGAATAAAATTTAATACGCCCATTAAGGTAGTGCAGCAATTTTCCGTAGTCATTATAATATCTCCAAAGTGATCAATCAAAAATGATGTCTGAAAACAAATAGTTATTCCTACTGACAAGATGACATACCACGACCAAACAGTATAAGCCAAGCCGAACAGATGTGTTTTAGTTATCGCGCGTTGCGTACATTTTAGCGAAGTAGTTTCAAGTGGCCAAGAGCCATTCAATTTCAACCAAATACACTGAAAAGGCATTCGAAAACTTGAATCCCGATGCGATTGTGCATTAAACATGATACGAATAGCGATTTTAAGCTTCTACATCTCTTCTCATTAGCAGACTAGCTTTTATAATCCATTCAAAAAACACAGAAAAAAAATACAAATAGAATAGTTTAGAAGGCTATTAAATGCCTTTTATTAAGTACCTTGTTATAATAAACACAATGGGAATATTAAATCAAAAGCTAGCACGCTGTCGGCAAAATCCAATTTAACCCCTCACGGGCACAGCGCCATATTTCCGACGACATATCTTCGACCAGAACATTTTGCTGTCGGAGATATGACGTTTTAAAACGACATATCTCCGACGCGGATCTCATCGGAGCTATGTCGTTTTGAAACGAAATATTTCGGGCGCTCCAAAAACGACATATCTCCGACCGGAGATATGTCGTTTCAAAACGTTAGATCTCCGATGAGACCCGCTTCGAAGATATGTAGTTCTAAAACGACATATCTCCGATCAGACTTATGACCAAAATACATTTTAAAACAATAAATAAAAAAAATCAGATCAAACGATTGAACACAAATTGTAAGATAGAAAATTTTGCCAAAATACTTACGTTCCCCAACGTTTTCACATGTGGCTTGATATTTACCAAACTACAAAGGGGATGTTCACCAAATTACTTTTTTAATTTTTTATTATTTTTATTTTATTTGAAAAATAAAGTATAATCAAAAAAGTCCATAATATATTTTGTTTTAAGCCACCATTTTACATTTTTTTTTAAATATATTTTAAAACGTCTCGAATTGCGTTTTGGACTTCTTGCTGGCAGGTTGGACATTTAGGCTTACCACTTCCGTTTTCATCGTCATCAGCATTGTGGGCAAGAATTTGATCCCAACAGGCACAACAAATATTTACATGGTGGCATGGGCGCAAAAAAACGGATTTTGGACTGATAAGGCATACATTACATGGATTCATTTGAACAATGGAAGAATCTGACAATTGACTTATATTCGAAGCATTTGCAGGAAAGCGAAGATGTGGAAGACTTAATTTCGGACAACATTCCCGACAAATTCGATTTGGTTTCCACATTATCGAACAGGTCATGTTTGGAAAATTTGTCATTTAGGGAGACAGTGCGTGTCAAAAAGCCCTGTATATCTATTTCTCCCTTATCAAAAAGATCCATGGCGTCCATAATTTTTTTGGACACGATCCTGAGAATAAAAATTTATATTAATATATAATATTATGGATTTAGTTCAATTTTGTATGAACTTACACGTAATTGTTTTGATGGTGTCTGATTACCAATGCCACCGTTTTGAAAAAGCAAAGCAAATTCGCGACTTTTTCATATTCTGCATCAATG
>JAWNMD010000722.1:0-69869 GCA_035044365.1 Drosophila neotestacea
ACAAACACACACATACGCAGTGTTGGCAAGCAATTTACTGCAGTGAAATTTAACACGAACAATTTAATTTCAATAAAAACGCACAACACCTACAAAAATGGTCATAAAATGTTCGTGTTTACACAAATGCAATTTCATTTAATTGCTGAAACTTTTATTTCAGCTGCTTGATGCTTTGCTGCTAATCTGTGGCACGTTATTCACGAAATGAAATGCAAATAGGTTGCACTGCAATCTAAATAGTTGCATTTATAGGGTGGGGGAGGGAGTGGAGGGGGGTGCAGGCAGCTGATGATGAAAGGAAGCAACAGCAACGCCGCGTTCTATGCAACACTTTTTTTTTTTTTTTGCAAGTCAATTGCATTGAATGCAAGCGGTGGGCGGTGGGTGGTGGGTGGTGCTGCACAAGGGCAAAGCCTGGCAGCTGTGTTTACTTTAGCGTATACGAGTGTGTCTGTGTGCTAAGCATACGCCTGCCTGAGTTGCTTAAATGTCAGTTTATATCTCAAGGATAAGCCGTTTTCCCAATGCTGCGTCTTTGACTTTCCTTTTGGCCCGTGTACAACATATATTCAACACTATAGAGACTGTATGTGTTTCACACATCATGATATATGCATGAGCACATATTGTACGCATATGCAATCACCAATGGATTGTTGTTGGTTTGCTGAATAAATGGCCACTTTGGCAACAAAAAGAAAATGCAGAAATTGCATTTTCAAACTGAGAATATCCATATTATCAGTTAGAGTTCAATTTCACATTGCTGACAATTGTAATGAAGATTAACGAGCATGTCTTTGTCTTTGTCTTTGGCACAACCATCGATAGCCCAAATCGACCACTCCCACTCGCTTAATTAGTGTCAGTGTCTGTGTTTAGTTCGATCTATGTTATGTGGGTGTTTGTCTATGTTTATGACCACACATTATCTTTTAATGCAACGTGTAAAATGTGCGCGCCAGGCACAAAAATCGTAGCTAGCTATTTTGATTACTCATACGCCACGTTGTTTACACACAAATAGCACAGTCAGCAGCGCCAACATGGCCAAAATGCCAACAACAGCATCCACAGTAGCGATAACAACAACAACAGCAACAGAAACAACAACAACATCAGACACTGTCGGTCGTAATGAGCGCCAGTTAGCAGGAACACGAGATAAACTTGTTGCAGCGATAAAAAGCTATAAATTTGCCATTCACTTTGAGTCTGTGTCTGTGTGCCTGAGTGTGTCTCAGTAGTTTTATTTGTGTGCGTTTGTGTGTGTGTGTGTGTGCTTCGCCTCAGAGGTTCTCTAATTAATAGCTTAACGCATACGACGCCCCCATACCAACCATTTGATTAAATGCTTGCAATTAAACTGCACTAAATTCGTCTGTGATCTCAGGGGCATTAAATACTCTTGATGATACATCAATAGCCGATAAGTGCTGACCTATAATCAGCTTAACTATCATGTATGCTTAATTTTAACTACCCCTAATAGCTTTCACAGTTGTTTACTTGGGTTTCACATACAGACAGCTGTATTTTACAGATTTTGTAATAAGTGGAAATATTTGTTGATGACTTTATCAATGTTACACGACTTTTTGTCTTCCTTTTATAGTTTAAAACAACATTGAATCCATATTCTTTTACAAAAATTCGAAATCTTAAGTTTTATTAATAGCCTGCTCTATATGTCAGAGAGCCGACTTCCCTTGAAAAAATCGTTGTATTATTAAACATCCTTTTAGTTTAAGATTTTTGAAAAATAGTTTAAGAGCAGTTACAACATCTGGCATAGACGAACTTTATCTATTTGAGTATTATTTTGTGCTTTATTAAGCAAAATATTGGTAAAGCTGGCATAACAATAAAAATATCAAATAATAATAATTTGATTAAATTTAAATTAGTTGTTTTTTTGTTTCATTTATTAAATCAAAGCGGCTTTTAGATACCATTTATTGATTTATTCGTAACAGCAATTAAAGTTTAACCGAAAAACTGAAGGCATCTATTATATATGTACAATACGAGTATATGCTTTATGTAAACATGGTATTTTCAATAATCTATTATTTGGTTATATTCATAATTAAATATTCATTTTAGACTAATTGCTAATATATTCGACAGGGAACGGCTCTGTATTCAATCTGATATCTGCAGCTCTTGCAGCTGGGATATTTGAGATATCTGAGATATTTATGGTGTTGGAAATGACTTCCTTTGCCTGCTACATAAGTACATTAGCACTACTTCAACCAGATGTGGGTTGGCATTTCTGTTGAGGAGTGGGAGTTTCCTTTTCCTGAATCGTAACTAAGCACTTCTATCAATTCACTCAGTTTGCCACCTTGACAACACTTCCTGCTTTTGAGTCGCATATGGGTCGAAGTTTCAAGATCCAAACTGTGTAATGAATATACATGCCTATGTGGGTGTGAGTGTGTGTGTGTAAGTGTGTGTGTGTGTGTGTGTTTTAGTTAGCAAACTTTAACAAGGCAAACAGCAGCAGCTATTCTACGCCTTGCAAGTGATCTGGAAGCGAGTGCGCCATTAAAATTACAAGTGTTGCCTCAAAATGCACACTGAAAAACAGTTTTCTGGGAATGGATTGGGTCTTGAAGAGTGGCAGAGGTTGCGAAGGGGCATAGAAGGGCGGTCAAGGTCTGCTGTGCTGGCCAACAGGCCAATTGTAATGCATATTTGATTTGTATTTACGTTCTGGGTGGCACAAATCGATTGTCATTCGAACGTTGGTTGGGAGCATGAACAAATGTTTTGGCATTACCAAACAACAACATTAACAACTACAACACCATTGCAATACCAACACCAAACCATAACAAAAGAAAACTTTAAAGAACTAAATAAATAACCACTTCTTTTAGTACATATATTGTATAACGAAAGTGTTCATGATTTATTGTGCAAATTAACGGAACTAACGAATGGAGTTTGTTGCAAGGACAGCGCTACGTATACTTAATTTTTATGTAGTGCTTGCTGTGTGAAATAATGACCGACAAACAGACAGTCTATCTGTCTGAGGTACGCAGGCAAATGAAACGGCAAATTAACCGGAAAAATTAAATGGTTTTATATTGTTGGTGTCGACAATGGCAATGGAAACTGGCCCATTCATAAAAATGCCAAAGGCAGCACAACAAACGGCAATCGGCAAGTAAATACCAGAAATTCAAAATCCAAAATCCGAATCAAAACAATGACTTGTAAACATTCGCCTCGCATTGTGTGTTTATATCAACGCATAGCCCAAAAAAAAACCATTTGTTAGTTGATTTCCCCTGTCAGAGACAGGAGGAAGAGGGTGCTAACCTCCGCAGCTAATGATGATTGGCTGATTGGTTGACTGCCTGATGTGACTGAAAATGTCTATAAATATATGAACAACTAACCAAATAAATATAACGCGTCACACTTTATCAGACAACAGCGAATTTCTCATTTAAATTGCACTTTTATCTTTGCAATTTGCTTGAAATTTATTGAAATTTCTTCTGATCAATTATACGAGCCATTTTTTATTTATCGCTGTTGGGCTTCTTTGATGTGTATAAAATGTATAAAATATTTTCAATTGACTGCAAAACCATAAATATTGTTAAAAAATCGATATGTAATCAAATTAATTATTTATTTAATCTATTTTCATCACACTGAAATTTTTTTATAAGCTGTTTTTCAAAATGACAAGAGTTATAAATGTCTAAATGTTTTACATATTCATTCTCTCATATTCTAATATTCTTGCGACCTTCAAATTAGTTATTGCTTGATTTTATTTTATATTGGTTACAGTAATCTCTAGTAGAAAAACTATATTGATTTTTGTTTATATTTGTGCACCACACTCTTAGAGACGCATAAAAGTGGTAGAATAAAGTATTATTCCGTAAAATTAATCGTCTTCTTTGTTGTAACCATGAGCAACTGTTTGTCATTTTCAGTCTGTACAAACAATTTCAGTCATCAAAGGCAGCTGATAATTTAAGAGAAACATTTATTTCATTGAACATTTCTTTTAGTTTTCTGTGAACATTTATTTATTTAGATGTACGATTTCTGTAATTTCAACTTGTTTTTTTATTTAAAAAATAAATATAGTTACATATTTAGATTGATACACCATGAGTTTTGAGTTTGAAACAAATGCTAAAGAAATCATTTTAATGATAGGCAACCTTTTTGCAATATAAACATTTGAACTTGAGCAGCTGCAACAAAAGCAAAAACAGAAATTGTGTTTACGGTTGTCAGCTGAGCTGTAACTGTTACAACAACAACACACATATAAACACATACCTATATGTACCCTCATTGGTATACATATGTATTTGGGCTTGTGTGTGTGTCAGAAAACTGTCAGGCTGCATTTCATATGGCTCATCTGGACGAAGGCTGTCAGCGGAGGAATGGTAAAAGGGTTAAAGAGGGGGAGGGCTCCATTGGTTGGGTCTGGTACATCGGTGACATTGCCGTGGACGTGAACGTGGAGCCGGACTCGGACCAAGAGACAGACTTTTCTTCACAGACAGTTTTCACTAATTATCTGACACGCTGTTGGGGCTGAGTCTGAAACTGGGGACTGGGTGAGGGTCAGGACATCTCGGATGCTGCAGCTCGTTGCGGCCAAGGACTCATTTTGAATTTGCTGCTTTACACGCTCGTATATACACACAACACATACAACACACATAGACAAAGGCACACAGAAACTTTACGTGCGCATCTCAGAACTCTAATTTCAAAGGTCGTGCCAGTGCAAAAACAGTTTCCTTTTTTTGTTTCTATTTTTACACCCAGCAACGCAAAGGAACTGTAGATAGGGTATGCTAAAATCCTTTAAATTTGAATAAAAACCACATTAAAGAAACTCAGAATATCTATAGAATATTATATAATATTTTTTCGTTAAGAGTGGCGACCATTTATTTTTCCATTTTTATACCCAGCAACAAAAGTTTACTAAAGTTAGGGTATGCCGAAATCTTTAATTAGAATAAAAACCAGAATATCTGAAACACATAAAAATCAAGTATACGCAACTATTATACTATAATTTGGTTAATAGTTATACTTCTTTAGCGACATTAAGCAGAGTATCTGGTAGTTAAAGTGAAATTATTGTATTGTTTTTGTTGTCTGCTGAGCTTCTCTCGTTTCTCGGTGTCATGTGTTTTAAGCCATGTGCATGTTTTATTTGGCATTCGCCTTTTGTGTATACGCTGCATTTGATTCCACGCTCACCGAATTGTGTGAAGGCCGACGCGGCAAAAGGAGGCGTCAATAATTGAATACCCAACTGAGAGAGCTTCGGACAGTGAAAAGTTGATTAAATTTAAGCAGTCGCGGAGTGTGCTTTCCTCTAACCACCACCACATTTGCATTTGAAATTCCAATTCTGATTTAAGCGTGAAATTGCACTTCAGAAATATTAACCAAGTTCTTGGATTATCCATGACCATGCTAATTAAAACTGATATCCATATCGTTCAACAAAATTCATGTACCGCACTGTGTGTACCCTTACGTAGGGCACTAATTAAGCATTGTTAATGTTCGCCATTGACATCTGAAACAGAAAGTTAAGGGATCGCAAATACAATCACATAAATTTAATGGAAAAACTGCCAAGTGCCTTGGTCCAAAAAGTTGCTGTTGACAAAAACACCCAGACCCGCACACATATTAACAAACATAGCTTACTCACACCTACACTAACACACTCTCAACAGAAGCAACAGTCGCGCTTGGCGGCTGTTAGCAGAGCTTAAACAGAGCTTTAACAGTGAGTGAGTGGCAGTGAGAGAGCAAGTCTTCTCAACAGGCTGCTCTCCCGCTCAATTTACTTTTACTCAACTGTTGAGCGAGCTCTGCTGCTGCTGCTGATGCTGCTGCTACTGTTGTTGCTGTTGGTGCGGCTGCTGCTACTGTGCTGTGCTGTGGCTGCAGCTGTTAACCTGTTATTTACATTTGCGGCCAGCAGCGGCAGCAACAGTTATAATTTTTGCTTGCTTTCTCTTTTATGTCCTCGAATGATTTATTTTTGGCTTGGCTGCGACGCCAGCAGCGTCCCTGCTGTTGGCATTGCCGAGTTAAGGCATGTGGTTTTGTTTGGATTTATGCGTGCCTTCTCTCTTTCTGACTCGCTCTCTCACTCTGATTCGCTGTATCTCTTTGTGTTCCTGTTGCCCGCTCTCTTCTAGTATGCTGTTACAGTGTTGCCCGAATTTCTTAGGCCGAAATAGCCACCATTCGACAATAAAAAGTAGTGAGAAAGTGCAAAAAAAATATATTAAACATGCTATTATATTTTTAAATTAATTTTTTAATATAATAATTCTGATTAAGGTTAGTAATAAAAGTACAACAGTTATTTAACTAGTACGATTAAAAACTAGTAAGTTTTGCACTGGATGTTGTCACTGGATGGTATTCCTAATTCAAAATGTTGTCTGCTACTTCAATAGCTTAAATATACTATTGTAGATTCCCGATTTGAATATTGACAAAGACAATTAAATTAAAGCTAAGTTATTTGAATTAAAATAAATTAAAAGTAGTCGAATCTTGTTAGAAAATAGTCAGGCGTTTTGCTAAAAACATATCCTAAAACTTAATAGTTTTTGCAGTAACAAAATTGTTAAATCTAGCTACGTAATAGCTAAAACGACAACACTATGCCGTTATGCCCAGCTTGTTTGCACGCGTGGTTTGTTTGATATTGTGTTCTGCTGCAGAGAGGCGGGCAGATAAGATGCTTAGGCAGCAGCATGGCCCATCGTCAGGTGGTTATACTGAGTACTGAGTACTCTCTGCTCTATATGGTAATACTACGAGGACGAGTAATGGTAATGGCGATGCGGTTAACTTTGCCTAGTGGAAATTTATGCATACTACGGCTACAACTTTTTCTATTACACGGCCAATGTGCGACCGTATCGTTTAATTAGCGTCTGCCACAAGTCGTTTAAATCCACGCAAACACTTAAACCAAAAACAGGGAACTTTTTTTAAGGGGTTGTTAACGCCTTTATCGTGTTTTGTATTTAATCATTTTTTTTTGTTATTGCCACTGCAAGTGTTATTTATGTTGTTATTGTTGCTGTTTCTTGATGCTGTTCGTTTGCTGTATTGCAGTTGATGGCGCCATTGTTGTGACCCTTATTGTCCGCCATTTGCATCCCTGTTCGTGGCAGGCCTTTAAACATGCAGAAATTCACTAATACATATGTCGCTTCTCACCATGTCTGTGTGTGTACATTTCAAATGTCGCCGTCAACATGCATATGAACTGAAAAGCGACTGTGACTGCGACTACGATTGTGAATGCGATTGCGAATGCGACTGCGGAAATAAAAACAATATCCATTTCCATTGTATATTTTTATTTGCTGGAAAAACAGCAGCAGCAGCGACAGAAAGCGCAACAACGACCGTGGGGAAAGCTGTCGCAGTCAGAGTCACAGTCAGAGTCCAAGTCGCTGGCACACGCCCAATGGCCCAGAGCACAGTGTCCCAAAGTCACAGTGCTTCAGTGCACTCAGGCAACTGTTGTGTCTCCCATGTGGCACAGAGTTGTCAACTTAGCGTTTCAAATGAATCCAAAGTCCACTTGAAAGAGATTGTAGCAATACATTTTATTTACTTACTTCTCTTTAATTAATTACATCTTAATAAATTCTGAATTAACAATTGTTGCTGCTCTGTTAATAGTAAACGTTATCAAAACAATGTTATGAAAATGCTTTTGTGTTTATTTATTTGTAAATGAGTTAATGTATGATCGACTTTAAGTATTCACAGAGCAAAACTTCAGGTGTGATAGAACTACATTATAGAAAGAGTTTTCGGGTCTGCAAACCTCCAACTTTTTCGAGAAGATTAGGTTCGTTTGTTGGAACCATAGAGAATAACTTAGAAGATACAAAACAATTTTTCAATTTCAATTTTATTAACTTTAAAATTTTTTACTACTAGCTTGCTGCTTTAACTTCGACGGTAAAAATAAATGAGATAGTTTAAATTTTCAATTAAATAATCTAAAAGGTTTCACTATAACTTAATCATTTCATAGAATTACGAAGAAGAATCTGATATCTGTAGTCAATGTAACAGTTGACAACACTGACGACATCCTATCGCTTTACACCTGTAGTAAAATGTACCTGTGTACGTGTGTGTATGTGTGTGTGTGTGCAACAAGTAGGAAGCTGCACTCATGAATAATGCGGGAGGAAAGCGTATCCCTGAATTTCAATCAGAAAAATGTGCAAAACTATTGGCAAACTGTTGACGGTCCTTGTCCGTGTGTCCTTACTGCCACCCACAGTAAGGAAGAAATTGTGGATGGGTGGTGGGTGGCTCTCTATTGTGTGTGCCCTTGTCTATTTGCGGGCTATTGAACCGATTTTTACAGTTGAGAATTTGCTAGTCTAATGTCTTGTCTCTGTTGCAGGTGTGCGCCATTTACCCATAAGCGCCACTTGAAGCCACTTGAAGTCGTTCACAATACTACAACTACAATAGAGATTCGTTGAATGCCAATTGAGAAAAATAAAAGAAGAAAACTGTTAACTGAATTTCCAATCGAAATCGAAATCGTAACGGCTGAGTACTGAAACAATATGCAACGCATCAGCACAGTGTCAATGTGGCTGGTGGCAAGAGGCGTGGCATTTACATGACAAGCGACAAGAGGAGCAGGACGAGGACCAGGACGAGGCAAACAAATCGATCAACCTAGCAGGGCTAGTGCTTTCAGGACCAACAGTTCCACTCGACACAGTCAGCCCGAGGATAATGCAAATAGTCGTAAACAACACCAGCAACAACAACAAAAGCAATCAACACTTTGAGCACACAATTCCAACTGGCACTCGCAACCAACATGGCGGATGCGGACGATAGCAACAGTGGCGAAGGGAGCGGCGGGGGCAGTGGAAGTGGCAGTAGAGAGGAATTGGAGTCACGTCGCGATTCGTTGCAGCTGCTGACAAAACTGGACAAGGCTGTCTCCACAAATGATGTATTACTGGACCTGCAACGTGCTCTTACCTATGAGGCGGTCTTCAGCAGCCTCGTGGAGCACAAGATGCAGGCCCTGAAGCGTGACTATGAGGAGCACAAGCGAGCCAAGCGTAAGAAGCGCAAATCTATTGGTCGCATTCTGTTGCCTCGAAAGCTCTTTGGTGCTCGTCGGCCCAGCAAGGACGATTCCGAGGAGGAGGAAGAGGTGCTGCCGCCAACAAATAAATGCCTCCATCAAGCAAAGACTGCCCCGAGCCACTGTGATGATATTGAGGTGGCATCCGGTTCATTGCCTGTTTATCGCCAGCCTGTCACAAGTGTGGAGCCAACGCTGGAGGATAGTGTGGCCAGCACGCTGAGTAACTCCTCGGGTCGTCAGGCAACGCATGCCAGGCACAGCCATAGTTTATTGGTTCAGGCTCAGACTCATACGCCGGCCCAGCTGCAGACTGGGGACAGGCGGGACAGCAGCTCCGACGAGGATGTCCGACAGCCTGGGAAAAGACATTCCATGAGCACCACGACCAACGGCGAACTGGAGCCACACACTCCGATTGCCTCCTGCTACGACAATACCTCTCTGGCCACCGCCACACCAACTGCCACTGCAACTGCTACTGCCACTGTGGTTGGTGGCACACGTGGCCAGCACAGCTCCACAATGGCGGACGATAGCCTGACGGCCTCATTGCGTGGCAGCCTCGAGAGCCTCTCCTACTCCAGTTCTCGGTGCACGGTCAGTTTTGGTGGAGCCGAGATCATTACTCACGCCCATGGCGATGCCGACACTCGAGAGCGAGCGCGTTTGGCCAAGAGACTGCGTATCCTGGAGGCCAAATCTATTAGCGCACAGTGTAGCCCCATCTTTCCACGTAGTGTGGCGCGTTCAATACCGTTGCCAGTGCCACAGCAAGCGGTAAATATTATTTTTAATAACCTCAATTTGAATGCTTTTTGTACTGTATAGACAAGCAAGGAAGATTTTTCAAAACTTTTATTTTTAAAATAACTGAGCTTCTTATGAAAAATGCACTCTAGTTTATTCAGAAAAGTTATATTATACATATAGTTATATGTTATATATAGTTAGTTTATATAGTTATATATTATAATATATTATTTTGGTACATTTATTGGTGTAAAAGAATGGACTTCCTTCCCCTATTTCTGATTTCAAGAAACTTAGTTTAAATTTGCCCATTTTATAACTTTAATATTGCAGTTGTGGAAGAAGAGGGGGTATCGCATAATAATATAATAATGTGGTGCAATTGAGGGTAGCTACTTGCAATTCTTTCCACATTATCTAATCTTAACGAGTTTAACTTTTGTAGATATGTAGAACATCTTTTCATCTTTATTTTATATTTATCTAATTGGAACTAGCTTATAATAGGCTTGCTCCTTTTAAAAGCCCATTTTATAAAAGCTGTGGCTGTGAATGTGTAAAGAAACATCCTTACGTCTTATCTATTTATCTATGATAAACTTTTTTATTTTCTGTTATCCCTTTAGAAAGTGCAAGGACGCTCTAAAGGATTCAATATTTGTTAAGCTATTATAAATACCACTATATAAAATTCTCCTTCTCTTTGCAGCGCCTCCACATGAATGTTCCCTCCAGCCTGGCCAGGCCGCAGCCGCAGCCGCATCCAATGCCGCATGTGGCGCTGGAAATCGACTCGTTGCCTGTGCCACAGACTCATCCCCATCCCCATCACCATCCCCATCATCAACCCCAACAGCCAGAGGCATTGGCAGCTGTGGTGCCACAACGAAAGCGACTGCTTCCCAAACAGATATCCTGCACCGAGAGCTACACGGGAGGTGGCAGTGAATTCGATGGTGCAGCTGCCTATGCACGCTACTTTTCGAGGCAAAACACCTCTGAGGATAGTGCCAATGTAACGGTTAGCACAGTGTTGGCCCAAAGCGATTCACAGTCGTTGCACGCACTTCCCAGCTATGCAAATACACCAACAATTTCGGCAGGAAGGGATCCAGATCGTGTCAAGTCACGGAGCACCGGACTGCTTGCTGTTCGACCTACGCCAGAGGCGGTAACAATTCCTATGGAAGAGGAGGATGAGCAGCCGTTGCCTGTCCAGCTTGTGGAGACGCTTCATCGGATGACGTCAACATCAACGGGTTCCAGCGTGGCGCCAACGGGTTGCTGCAGTGCAACCAAGTCGGCGATGACACGTGCCAAGGAAAAACAAATTCAGAGCTTTAAGCCTACGCTGCCAATGCCCGGATCGATGGCAGCTCCAAGCACCGGGAGTGATGATGAGTATCGTCGCCGCAAACGGAAGTATAGTAAGTAATAATGCACTCAACCATGTTGAAATCCTGTCTGTAATTTAACTCTTCCGGCAGAACGCCATCATCGCTGTTCAGATCCCGCGTTGGTTTATCCCACACCCAATGGACTGCAACACTGTGTGCATGTGCTTGGCCTGGCACCCGATGTCCAATCCATGTAAGTCCTTCTCGCTACCCACATTAGAAAAAAACTAATGCCATAAAGGCGTTAGCCTGTCTCCCGTCACCTGTCGCCTGTCAACTAATGTCATTTATTACCCCCAGACAATGCCCCTATGCCGAAGACTCGCACTGTGACCTGCAGCTGGACATGGACATGGACACTGACGCTGATAAAATCGACGACCTTGAACACATGGTGCCTGGCGGTGGTCATCAGCGACATCGCAGAAAGCATCGGTAAGTCGATAACCGTATCTTGACATGTCCATCAAGCTGATGTCTACATGTCGACAGTGGTCTGGCAATCAGCTAAAAGTAAATTCATTATCAACGGAATGTGTAGGCTGAGCTTAAAACTAGCTGAAATGTTTTATTTTTATATTAGTTTCTTTTTATTTAGTGTTGCAATGAAATACCTATAAATTTCCCTCATTAAACAAAAAAATAATTGAGGTTAATCTAACCTAATACATAAAGAATGCAACTGATTTTATTTCTTAAATATTAATAGATATTTTCTTTTCTCTCTGTAACTGCCTTTAGCTGTAGGGACATTTTAAGTATTTCCCAATAATACAAGAGTTTTCGATATATACATATGTTCCAGTTGTGATAAATTTGATTATTTAAATTATATTAGGTTTTTTATTATTGATCAAGCTCTGAAACTTCTAAATCTATTTAAATGTTTCCTTCGTAAAAAACCATACAACAATACAGACATTTTCTTTAAGCCAACAGCATTTCAAAATGTTATATAAAATATCAAAGTTGTTGTTATTAACTTAAATTGTGTAATAATTTATTCTGCATTCAATTAGACCCGTATTAATTTGTAATTTATCATACGAAAAGTAAAAATTAATGGTATTAAACAGCTATAAGTCACTGTTAGAGAAATGTCCTTGTGCATAATAAATGATAAGGTTTTAGATATTCTTGCTTTGACGCCACTGTACGTTCCGGTTATTTGCCCAAGTTAAGAAATGATTAGAGAATTTATAAATGATTGCGCATTAAGGCCATTGATGGACGTTTGGGGCCAGTTGGTCAGTTGGCCATTTCAACAACAATAGCGTCCTTTGGCTGTCCGACATTGTCCTTGAGCTGCACTAATAAATGTCCAGCTGCAGAGCGATTGTCAAACATCGTCTAATGCTTTCTCCTAAGTCTCCCCTCCGAAAAGCAGACAAAAAATTGATTGACAAGCTTTGTGTGTCAACTTTCGGAAGAGTGGGAGCAGTAACGGTATTCACTGTCACCACCTGGCCGAACCGTAAACTCTCCACTCCCCACTCCCAATCCCAATCCCAGTCGCAACCCCAAACCCTCTACCCGACTACCCCAACAGCTTTCCGACTACTCCTGCTGCCTGGCTACCTGAGTACCTGACTGCCTGACTAACTGAAAGTGCTGTTGCTTTTTCCACCAGGAGGCACTTCCGTTGCGAAACGAGACACGACGTTGTTTTTGTATCGCTTGGCGTGCAGCGAGCGGGGAAATTGTGGCAGCTTTGTAATGCGGAAGTTTTGCAAAACCCAAACGGAAATAGACCAAATATGTTTAAGCTGCTGTTGTTGCGCTCCCAGCTTCAGATGCGGCATATGCCACATCTGTGTAGATGTGTGAGAACACACACACAGGGTATGTGTGTGTGTAGGTGTGTGTATTGGCCTTCAGCTAAAGAGTAATTGATTAAACTTGATATTGATACAACCGTTCTTTTGGAATAAATCCGTTTTTTTGTTGCCAACTCTGCTCTTTGTTTAACAGGAATCGTCTCGGAAAGTTAGATTAGCCCTTCCCGTTCTACTTTTCAGAGTCATCAACACAAGATGTTACATTTTATTGTTTTTGTTGCACTTTAAAAGGTTACAGAGGGCAGAATGGACTAGGTAATTTAATAATAGGATTATTTTGAAATCGGATAGAGATAAGACACCTAGCTAAAAACTTCTATGAAATAAAGCTTCCTTTTCTCTTTTCATAGCCATCGTCACAAAAAACGTCATCGACATAAAAAACCCAAAATACTTGTGCAGGACTTGGACACAGAAGTTGTCAAGGTTAGTACCATTTATAAAATAACGGTCTAAACGATTAATTGGAATTTATCGATTAACAGGTGATCGATCCACATGATCTCTCACAGCGTGCACGCTGGACAATTATTGCAACTGCCTGCCTTCTGTTGCTGATGTGCCTCATGCTAATTGGGGTAACACTACGGATGGCCCCAATTATAGATGATATGGGTAAGTGACAAGAACTTTTATTTAACTTTGTTCGAATACCAAATGCTTTGGACCATATCTCTAATCCCTTGATATATCCATGCCTGCCATGCAGTCCTCTAGATTTTAAGCAATGCAACTCTAATGAAACAAGTTTTTTAGGCATCAAATTTGTGAATTATTATACATATAAACGCGTATCAACAAGCTATTATCCTTCCTTTGTGTCTCGTCATTGTAAATATACATTAAAAAAGAAATGGGGACTCAAATGAATCCCGCAGATATAATATATAAATAATAATCGAGTCGGTTTAAGCAACCTATGATAAAACATATCTAATGCCGAGTGTATTGTATTTTGTTTCGTTATATTTCAAATTTTAGAATACCTAACGAAATGTAAGTACAAGTACAAAGCTAAAGATATCCAAGATATATCTTCGGCAGATCAATGCTTTTATATACTAAAATGGATGTGCTTAAACAGAAAGCCATATGCAAGAATATCTTATTATTATATTTATATTTAAAGTGGGAAAGTTTTGTTGTGTTAACAGTTTTCAAAATATTATTATGTTATATAGCATTAAGTTATTGAAAGCTTTCTAAACCCCAAAACAACCACCAATTGTCGCAAGTTATGGCTAAGCTTCGAATGCACAACTTTTAAGTTCTGGTTCTGAAAGCTTTGTTACGTTTTAACCAAGCTTTATGTTCAAATTAAGCTTGAGTTCCACTGCTTATAATCAACAATAAAGGCATGAGTTTTAAGCTTTTGGTTGAACTTCTGGTCATGCTTGGCGTTTGAGTGCAGCTTTTGTGAGTCAAGCGAGCTTTTGCTCAACTCAAGCTTTGGCTGCTGAGTACAATCTCAATCTTAATGGCCTGCTTTCATACATATATACGTTTATGTGTGGCATTGTGTTGCATAACAGCACAGTAATAGCCGCGGAACTAGGACAGCGTATCACATGTTGCATTTCAAGCATTCATACATACATACATACAAACATACACACAAAGAAGACACACAGATACTATTACAATTGCTGTCTGCATGTGTGAGTGTGGATTTGGCATAGATTTGTATGCTGTTTGAAATATGTATTTTCAATTAGAAGTTAATTTTGAAATTAAACTGTAGTTCAGACAAACTGACGTTGCTACCACAAAACATCAAACATCAAACATCAATTATCAGTTATCAATTATCAATTTTGCATGCTGCGAGGCAAGTTCATTAGTACCACGTGCTAAAATTAATTAGAAGCTGTTGAGAAATGGAGTCGACTCCCCGTTGCCCCAAAAAGTAAATGTGCAGCTGCAACACAGCGATAGCGTAACTTTCAGGCGTGGCAAAAATGTCAACAAACGACTAACAAAATGAAGGAGCAGCAACTGAAGCTGAAGCTGCAGCTGAACCTAAAACTGAAGCTGAAACTGAGGCAGAAACAGAAGCCTTACTTAATCGGCAACCACGGACGCCACAATGGGGTGCACCACAGCGTGACAATGCCTGGTTAAAACTAATTTGTGTGCTGGCCTTAGGGTTGCACCACCCCATTAAAACACTCACACACACACAGATGTACGCACGAGCGGTTTTTTTTTCTGTTTTTTGGGAAAATGGCGAACATAGACGACCTGCTGCTGTTTTTTCGCCTTCTACTTCTGCTGCTTTTTCTGCTGGTGCATTGTGTGTACACTGTGGGTAAATGTAAAATGCAGTTATGCATTTCTTAAGTTGAATCCGCGGCAAATGACAAAGCGACTGCACCACAAAAGACTTGCCCCAGCTTCTAATAGTGTGTGTGTGTGTGTGTGTGTATGGGGCACTCAAAAATGCAAAGAACCCAGCTGCACAAAATGCTGAGCTGATGACGTCGACGTCCGTTCGTCCGTCCGTCGTTGACGCTCTTGACTTTACGCCCTGGACATTCAAAGGGGGAAAGAGGTAGATGACTTGGGAAAACTTTTCCACTGTGCACACAATTTCCGTCCGCCATATTTTGCGTGGCCCGCGGCTGAGTGCGTTGTCATTTTGGTTGGCTGCCATCTTACCGCCGCTCCACTGTACGATGGCTGCTTTTGTTGTTGTTTCATTACTTGGTGCATAAAACAAATGCACATAGTTCCGTTAGTTCCGCTAGTTATTATCCACTTGCTGCTCCAGCACTTTGTGGTTGTCGTTGTCGTTGTTCCCCTTTAAGACAGCAACACGACAACAACAAACACTGATGACAACAATGTGCCCTGTGCCCGTGTGTGTTTTCCTTTTTTTGGCTTAATCAACACGCTGCTACTGCGAATATCGTCAACGGTTGTTTTCATCAAGCATTCATATTGTTATTGTTGATGTTGCTGCTGTTGTTGCTGGTGCTGCTGCTGCTGCTGTTGTGTGGACCACAAAAGGCATTCCGATTGCCCAGCAAAGCCGCAAGTATTTCAGGACCAAATTATTTTCATAGCTTTAGCTTAAAAGCTAAAATGCCGACAACGGCGCCTCATTGTAAGCCAGTGTTCCCCTGTTGCTGGTTGCTGTTGTTGCTTGTTGGTTGCTGGTTGCTGTTGTTTGTAGTAGCAAACGCATTGCCATTGCCATTGCCCCCTGGCGCTGGCAAAGAATTAAAAACATTTACAGTATTTCAAATAAGCGAGCAGCTCAAAAAAGTCAGCAAAGCAAAACAAACAAGCGCTGTGCGCAATCTGCATGACTTGGACGAAGTTGAAGCGATTCCGCACAGCCAGGAGCTGGAGCAGGAGCAGGAGCTGGAGCTGATGCCGGTGCTGTAACCAGAGACAAAGACAAAGGGAATGTCCTATCTAGGAGCAGTGGCACGTATGTGTGTCCTGTCCCATGGCTGTGGTTAGTGCCACCATCAGCACCACCAACACCAGCAACAACATTAACAGTAACATCAACAGCAACAAGAAAGCTGGAAAAAATACATGCCCAAAGCATTCCAAACAAATATGAGAAACATAATTTTGTCCCAACCAACGAAACACACACACACTCATACACACATCACACACACCGGAGTACACAAACCAATGTTGAGCCAAAAAATAAATATTAATGTCTATTTATGGTAGAAAGCTGCAAGTTTTTCTAGACTTACCGAACTAAATAAGAACTGAGAAAGACGTAACTTTGTTGGTTCCTTAATTTGAGCAACCCGAAAAACAAATATCGACAGCTCGACTGGTTTTTGCCATTCCCAGCTGCTGGATTAGTTCTAAGGCTGTCATGGATTAAGTCCTTCTGAACTTTCAATGATTAATGATGCTTTGAAAACTTGTCATTACAAGTCCTTCCCCAAATGCTGCCATGTTCATCTCTGTATCCCGACTTCTGCTTTGAATTTGTGTGTTTTGGTCTTATTTGAGTTGGTCGATGTGGTCGGAGCTCATCATGCAATCAAATAATCATTTAACCAGAGCCTAATACGAATCCTGTCAAGCTAATGCACCTGCATTCTTGATTTAATCAAGCAAACAGTTATGAAGTTGCATTTAGAATTGCTAAAGATGGAATCGTGACTAACTTGAATTAGTCTGATAGCAAAATTTATGAACTGATATAATTAGAAAGGATTAACGTTACGTAAGGAAAGTTTCAGATAAAGAAATTAATTATTGAAACTTGGAAGGGTTTCCTATTATTTATTCAATAGTTTCCTTTGACATTAGTTGATGCATATATTAAAATGAGATAATGTTGAATATAATGCAGATGATTTTGCTTGATAAAAGTTTAATATAATTTAACAAAACTTAAATTTTATTTTCATTAGTTTCAATTGATTTGAATTGATAAAAATTAAATTGTAACTGACAATATCCAGCACTTTTCTTTATTAAAACACTCAATATATTATTCTAATATTCTGATATTTTGGCAGCACCCTTTCATTTTCGTTCTTATATTATATTTCTTAACTGTTTTTTTAAATCTCTAAATAGACTTTAGAGGTCCTTGACTTTAAAGCTTATAATATCCAAATGTCTAAAATTGGTTTAATTCTCTACCACTGTTTTAATTACATGGTAATCGAGAGCGAGAAGCGTTTGTCTAAGTGTCTGCAGTGCCAGGAAAAAGCAAATTAAATTAGGCATATTTAAGTAGAGAGCATTTAGAAGGGAAATTCTGTTTTTAAATGGCGAGTCAAATAACAAAAATCTAAAATAGACTGAGAACTGAGCTGCTAGACTCAGCTAGGTGCAGATTTATTTAAATTCAGTCAAAGTTAAAAAGGAGGGGGACAGCTAATGAGTCCGAGCCAGCAGCAGAAAACCAGGGAAAACCAAAAGCCAAAGCCAATGCCATAATGTGAATTCAAAATGGTTTTTGGCTGCCACTGACAAAGACAGTCGAGCAATCGTGCTCGTCAGTGTGAAACCATAATGAGATGAATGCGCTTAAAAAACTTGTGCAAATATTTGGCAATCATTTAGTTTTGCTTTTCAAAAATACTGAAGGAGAGGCAAACAGCTGGACGAATGGATGGAGGATGGATGGTCGGACATCAACACCAACATCGACATTATTAAGTATAATGAGTGAATGAACATTGCTGCAAATTAGTATAAAAAGTTGTCGGTGTGAATGAGCAGCGACAGAAAGTTGATGGCCGCACGTTCTGCGGGTTCCCTTGTGGTGTTGTTGCTGTTGTAACTTTTGTTGTTGCTGGTGAAGATGGGGCATGGTTGTTGCCAATGGGCGTGTCAAAGACAAACGCCACGCAGTTGCGGGTCTGCTGTCATTCAGTGGTTTCTGTGTCTTTTTAAATACTCATTACAAAATGGAATCGGCCAAAAAAGTTTTTGATAAAAATCCTATTATAAACATAAATAAATAGACTGCCACCAGGGCAGGCAAATGGTGTGCCCGCACACACACAGAGAGAGCAACAGGACACACACACACTCACACACACACAAAGAGAAGAAGAGGACTCGACGGCTGTGTAAACATTATGAGCTCGACTTGAAGGCTCAGCGGTATAGCGTGAATGCGGCAAAGTCAAACAATGGGGCAGCCAGCTGTAAAAGGACGAACCGAAACTTCATTAGTGCTCTCATCCCCTCCCCCTCTCCATCTCATCTCATCTCATCCTCTATGTAGAGCAATATGTACATATCTAAGTATATGTATGCTGGCTGCAGGCCAGACAATACCATTCACATACTTACACTGAAAGAACATTTTTTTAAGAAAAAAGTCGATATAACAATCCTTTGTCTTGAATCAGACTTTATTAAATAATACATAAAACTATTTATTTGCATTGACTGATTTTTAAACAATTTTCAAAGCTCATCAAATTAATAAATATTCACTTCACTAATTTTCAAATTCAAGTATATCAAATATCAAATTTTATACATGAATAAAAAGTAAATTTTGGATTATGTTAATCTTATTTATATTTTAAATGTAAGTCATTTTATTTGTTCAACATCTAAATAAAACGGAGAAGTTCAGTATAGTAACAGAAAAATTAGTTATCTTCAAAGTTTAACCAATTCTTATTTCTATTTTAGTTTTAATTTTAGGCGCTTTCTACATCTTAAATGTCAAATATAATATCAGTTATGCTTTTAATGTTTTCTGCACTAATTTGTCGCCGTGTAAAACTCTTTCATTGGAATTTTAAATAAAGTAGAAGTAGTTTTTTCTTTTTTTAGTTTTCCGCTCACCGGCTTTCACTTGCCAGTTGCTATTCACCGGCTGGATTTTCCTGCGGTTGATTATGAAAACGGTTGACTGTAGGCATATTCAATATTCATATTTCGCAGCGAAAGGAATATTTATTGCCTTAGAAGGAAAACACACACACACACACACACTCAGTGTACAGTGTACACACACACACATACTTGTTTATGTAAGACTTTGTACTCACACACGTGTATTGTACACCGTTCTGTTTACATGTGAATATGAAGACACATAATGATCTAGGTTGGGGTTAAAATTGGGGCCCCAGTTGATGTCTGGATACTGTGAGTGGAGTCTAAGGCCTAGTGGATGGGGCGTGTCGCGTAACCTTTTGTTGCCATTCTCAACTAGAAATTTGGTTTGTTTGGTGAAACTGCTGGCAAAAATTTAATCTCAAACCGACGACATTTTGGCAACGCCACTAAGCGAAATTGCTTTGCCTTCTGGCGAAGGTGACATTTTCGTGTGGCAAGTACATCGATTGCAGGGGGAAAGGGAAAGGGAAACCAAGGGGCAAGTACTCGTAGCTTGAAGTTAGTTTAAATCAAGTGACCGTAAACGGTACAGAGCTCTGCTTTAAAAAGTCAACTTCCAGGCCAAAATGCCACACAATTTCAAACTAATATTTGTATTCACACAATTTATGACTCATAAATTGAACGCTTTGTGTATGTCTGCGTGTGTGTCTGTATGTGTGTGTATATGTGTGTGTTGGCTTGTTTTTTACTTTCACTTCTGGGGCGAGAGACTAGAAGCTAGAAATTTACGAGCAGGTCGCACATAAATTATGCTAAATTTATTTACAGAAAAAATAACTGACAACGTGCAATTTTTTTTCATTTTCCAAATATGATTCAAGAGTATTAAATTATTAGATTCTGTATTAATTTTCATGTGCGAAATTGAGCGTTGAGTTGCACATTCCATGAGATAATTGATAAGCGATAATCGAGTATATAATTACTATAATTTATTCAATTCAATAGAATTTCAATAAATATTTATTGTTTTCACTTCTCCCACTCGCAATTATAATTTATTAATCTGATGTATTTCATCTGGGTTAGCTGTAATTAAAGTAAATTTTTTTAATGACTTTAATGACGACATGCAATATTGAAATTGCAATTGCAATATCAAAGTGAATCAATTTCAGCAACAAAACGTAATTAGGCAATTGAATGTTTTGTTTATGGGCAATTTGTTGATATCACAAAGCGTATGTTTATAGTTTGTTCATTTATTTGACAACTATCTCTTGGGGCTACAAACTATATAAGGCCATTAAATGGTTGCTTTAGAATCAGTTACAACTTTAACAATGAAGCAGTTTGTATTCTTTGGAGTAATCCTCTCTCTTTTGGCCATGATCCTGGTATGTTATATTTAAAAATCAAAAGATTGCATTTGTAAAGAATATTCCTTATGTGGCATATAGGCCGCAGATATGCCCCAGATGCCTCAGATGCCCCAGATGCCCCAGATGCCACATATGCCTCCGAAAAGTTTGGGCTTTCGTCCCAGTCAGATTTTAAGCTCCGGTTTCAAGCAAGTCGCCGGACAGCAAAATGACTCTCATGGCCCACACCGAGGTCCTCCACCGCCAAATCAACAGGGTCCACAGGATCAAAACTAAACGAAACAGAAATTGGACCAAAAACTTGATCTTTCGAAGTAAATGTTAAAGAAATGCACTTAGTTGAATTAGTTTCTTATGAATTTAACTAAATTTTGAAGAAATAAATATACACATATTCAGGCTCAAAAGGGTTTTGTTTTAAAGAATAAAGTTAGTTAAATCAAATTAAATTTCAATTTAAATCAAATTTAGCCAAATATTCACTGTATTCCAGTTGCTAGTCCCAGGGGTCAGTTTTTGATTTTTAGCTTTCATTTTTAATCAACTCCTGGTGCCCAAATTAGTATAAAACAACACTTTAAATTCGATTCTGAGGAATTTCATTTAATTTTTTTAAATGCATGCAAAAACCTGATCGATTTTTATGCGGAACACATTCGAATGTCATATTTGATATATACATTGATTCCCTTAAAAATTGTTCTTTTTTAAAAATCCATCTTTTAGCTTTAGCTTTGTCTGAACTAGACATTCGTTCAATTCAAAATCAAGAATGCCGAAGAGTTACTGAAGTTCCTCAAACATCTCCTTAGTGTTGTAATAAATTAGTTACAATTTACATATATTTTACTGTAAAACAATCAATACTTTCTTGAAGTAGTTTTATTTGTATGTTAAAGTGGAGATCTTACAAGTTTGTGCCAAAAGTTTGAATATTTATTAAACAATCCGAAAGAGAAAAGTTTTTTATTTCAACTCAAATGTAAAGTTTTATTTCATGAACCGCAGCTTAAAAGTGTACAAAAGTTTATTTACTCTTTTAAAGGCCAATCGGCATATGTAAGC
This sequence comes from Drosophila neotestacea, assembly GCA_035044365.1. Lineage (NCBI taxonomy): Eukaryota > Metazoa > Arthropoda > Insecta > Diptera > Drosophilidae > Drosophila > Drosophila neotestacea. The sequence goes on from JAWNMD010000722.1 coordinate 21,926, forward strand.
ATCCCACAAATACAAATACGTAAATATATGTATTTATGTATGTATATGTGGGTGCTTTAATACTTACAGGCAGTTGTTGTTAATGTTGTTGGTGTTGTTGTTGTTGGTGGCAGGATAGCCATAGCATCGTGTGGCAGACAATTCTGACAACTCAGACTGCGAGGAAAAGTGGAAGACTGGGAAACTGGGAAACTTTATTAATAAAGTGCACAAAGTGAACGAATTACGAGCATCAAATTCATAAATAGTCATAGTACTCGTACATTGCCTGTAGGCCCATTGTTCTGCCAACTTGATTGTGCAACAATGTTGCTAGAGAGCAGGGGGAAGAATGGAGGGTTGAGGTAGTGGTAGGTTCAGGTGGCCTGAAAAACTAAAAACAGTAACTTCTTGTATGACTTACTTCATTTTGCAAATTGTGAGTGCTTATTACCAACGAGTTTTGCCTGCGAGCATTTTATAATTGCATTATGACGGCTTCAGACTTGTGTTGTCTGCTCTGCTCTGCTCTGCTCTGCTTTCTCTGTCTAACTCTATTCTTATCCTTACCCCTCCGCTGTGCATTACTCTAATTTCCGAACTATGCTGTGGAGCGCTCATGTGTGAATGCACCTGCGAGTATATCCGAAAAGTTGTACATACAATCGCTATCAGTCTCTTTGGAATGTTCTTGGAATATTACAAAGAGACAGACAGACTGAAACAGAATGAAACAGATACAGAAAGGTGGGCACAGAGTCAGGAGCCAAGTGAAGGGACACACAGAACAGACGCCTGTCTTCAATTACCAAATGCTGATGATGAGTAACAGCAGAAAAGGCTAAAAGAAATTTCGCATGGAAGATGAATGCATCCATATCCATATATGTATGCATACCTATATCTATATCCAAACTGGGAATCATCAACATACATAATTTCCGTTGTAAGTGCGCGTCACAGGGACAATGCGATGATGATAAGGACGCGGACGAGGACGAGGACAAGAGAAGCTCAACGGCCGTTGCGTATACGACGTGTACGCCCTGTGCGCGCGCCTTGCCACATTAGCATAGCCATTGAGCCGTGGCACAACCAAAACAAATGCAAGTGCCACGCCACAGTTGAGTTGAGCACAAAATTTGTAGCCATAGAGAAAAAGAGCTTTCACTCAACTTAACGCTGGCAAAGCAACACGTGACGCTCGACACACTTTGAGTGAGGCAGCCTTGAGAGCCAACAATCTCAAGGATGGATGCTGACTGAGTCCAACATGTTGCTTCCATATTGCAACTCGGCCACATCGAGTGACAAACGAGTCTCGACGAGGACACGAACAGCACGAGTGCGAAGGAAACACGAAGGCGTGTCGTGTTTTTTTTCAATTGGCGACACACGAGCGCCACGAACTGATAAAGCCAATGTTAACGGCTCTGCCGTTGTTGGCTACACGGTGGCTAAGCGTGGCAGACTAGCGCTTCGTTCGGTCAGTTGAACATTTTCCATGCTGTGATCAAGTTGTCTTTTCCTCTGAGCGCCGAGCGCTGTGCATGCCTTGGACTTGGAGCATTCGCCACGTATCGCAACGAAATCGAAGCGCCCATTGCAACATTTCCCAACTACTAGTCGCAACAACAAAATAAAACAAACAAAAAAAATAAAAGAAATAAAACCCCAAATAAATGGCCGAGCATCAAGTGCAGTGCGTTTATCAGTATGTGTGGGTGTGTGTGTGTGTGTGTGGGTCAGAGAGTGTATGCCAGTCATTTATTGAAGCGTGCTTAATGGACAGAGAAATTGCTGTGTTGAACTCTGTAGGCGTGGTCAACTGGCCAACTGCACTTTTGTTAGCCCGAAAATGCAGCTTGGCAGACCAAAAGTCGCCTCCACAATTTGCCGGAAACGGGCAATAAGCCTTACAAATGGCGCCAGCATTTACTATCCAGTGTGTGTGTCTCTGTGTGTGTGTGCCTAGTTATTGCCACTTTCTGCAAATTGCAACAATTCAAATGTTTCTAATTTCACTTATTGTTAGATTAACTAGATGAATGTGTGTGTGTGTGTGTGTGTGTGTGAATGGAAAGTGCTTTTTACAGCTATTGTTTTCATTGTAGTTACAGCTCAACGGCAAACAATTTGTGAAACGACGGACTGACTTACATGCATTTTATTAGTACATAATATCAAAAATCAATCCAATTGAGAAAACACCAATAACAATTTTTGTAACTTAATTACAATGTAACAACAAACAAATTTAAAAAAACAAAAGGTCAAAAAACCACAATCAAAATCAACAATTCAAGAGCCCCGAGAGAGAGAATGAAATTAACGAGAAAAACAATTAAACGGTTTCCTCTAAACTGATTCAGAACACAGAAACACAAACAGAAACAGAACAATAACAAATTATGTACATAAAGAAAAAATAGTGAAATGAAGTGCCGAAAATCGCCGATAAATAAACAAACTGCGGCTAAAATTTAATTAAAAGTACACAAAGAAAGAAACAAAGAAATAAACAATTTGCTCGCTTCAGAGGCCAGCATAAATTGGCAGCATATCAAAATCGTAATCGCAATCACAATCGCAATCGCAATCTTAATTGTAATTGTAATCGAAATTGTAATTGAAAATTGAAAATTGAAAATGAAAATCCAAGTAATTAAAGCAGCAAGCGGAGACAATTAAAAGGACACCTCAATTCAATAACAAATACATTGAAATATATACCATACAATTTTCAATTGCGAATCAATTGAAAGAAGACGAAAGGAGCCAAGGAAATCACCGTCGCAGCATCCTAATGAAATCAACGAAGACGCACAAATCAAAAATGGAACCAAAAATTGTAATGTACAACAACAAGAAATACTTTCAAATATATTCTACACAATACATTTGCACAACACAACAAAAACACGGCAAAAAGTCATGCGTCACTTTACTTTTTTTTTTCTCTCTTAAATATTGAACAATATAAATAGCATTTCATTCTCATTGTCATTCAAACATTCACACAAACATTCATACATACACAAACGCACGCACACACACTTAGATATATGCACACATATACATACATACATACAGCAAGAAAATTCCTATTCAAAGTCATTTTTCAACATTTTCTTTTCATTTGCGAATTTTCTTCTAATTTGACTTTTTCTTTTCTTTGCAAGTAAAAAGCTTCTATTTGGGCCAATGCCATTTTCGACACAATTTCTTAACCATTTAACAATGAGTTTCGTTTTTTAAACACAATGCAATTTGTACTTAATTGATTATCAGTCCTAAATTCAATTTACTTTCCATCTCTGTCCATCATGAAGCTAGAAGTAAGTAAAAATCTGCATTTACTTAAGTCCAAATATTTACTTTGTTCTATGTGTCTTTATTTTTACGAGTATTTTCAATTTATTTTTGTGCCTACTTGGGTAATTACAATTATCGCTCAAGGGGGGAAATTTGCGGCAAATTGAGTCAAAAGCCAAACAAATTGGACGTATCTTATTTACTTTCAATTACATATTCATCTGTGTACATTCGAATGTACTCTTTGTGGCAATTATGCAAATATCAAATATCTATATACACACAATTGTAAATACATTGTATTTATATATAGAACGAATGTGCTTATGTATACTTATATGACAATGTGGTTTCTGGGTAAACATGAGTATACAAATTACATTGTGTATACACACTGGCAAACAATGGTTATAAGCTAAGCGGCAAATTGATTTACAATCATTTATACAGCTTTAAAATCCAAAAAAACTCAAAAACCCAACAAGGAATTATGCTTTAAGTGGGCATAAATTATCGACACAGGCATACCCTGTATTCTCTCCTCTCATTTTATTTAATTCAACCTTTGAACGAAACGAATGAAATCAAAACTTTAAATTGTATTATTTTCCAAATCTGCTCCTTAGGGAATAAACATATTCCTTACTCATTTTTCATACCCTCTATTCAGTCATCTCTGGTGTATAGGGTATGAAAGTCAAATAATAGTATTGTACAAAATATCGAAATTGTCGCGCATTTTACACATTTTGAATAGTTGTTAAATATTTAATTGCTTAATAATGAAGTAAACTTGTGCATTATGTCGCGGGCAGGCGCGGAATGAATGATATTTATGAAATGATATTTAATTATGCATAGATTCCTGGCCATATGGGTTGGGCGTGGTCGGAAAGCAATTAGATATTGAAAACAAAAATGAAACTAAAAAAACCATGTTTGTTTAATAATTCAATATTATGATAGTACACCAACGTATCGAACAAAAACAAGAGTATAAAATAACATGGGAATCGTATTAACAAAATGATTTTTTCATTGAGTAAATGGCTTAATGAAATGCATTTTAATTAATTTATTTTTCAATAAAGAAGCTGAGAAAATTAAATTGATATCCTAGCGTAAAAAGTAATATGTAAATTCAATTTATTTATTTCTAGTAGAAAAATATATTTCTCAATCAAATCAGTTTAAAATTTATATGCAAGAAAATCAAAAGCTACAACTTTTTTAAAAATATGCAGCAAATGTACAAATTCTCAGTCGCATCGTATATCATCGTTATTCAAATTTTTCTTACCACAAGGAATACATAAGTGTATGTGGATGGGGATGTGTATGTGGCATAGTAATGCGTATGTGCTCATTTGCATGCATCATCTAAGAACTTTGGGCAACCAATTGGAAGATTGCAGTACTGCAAGTAAACGACGTCGAAAGAAACTGAGACGAACTTAAAGTTGAGCTATCGAATCTTCAATTGGGTCAACAAGAAACTCATTCAGCAAATTTGCATTTGAAGTAGATTGAAATAGAAAATGGGAGTAGTAAAAAAAGGAAAGGAAATCTCTTCTACTCGTACTTAAATGTGACAGCATAAATCAGACGCTGCCGGCAATTAAATGAACTGCAAGTATTCTCGTATAGTGTTTGAAAAGCGGAAAAACAACGCAATTTGGCCGACAGCCAAGTGGCTGCAATTATGCTAAAGTAATTCAACAGGACCAGAGAGCATCCTTCCGTTGCATCGTTCGACCGAACGTCAATCACAAAGGCATTCTCTTCAATTAAACTTAATGCTGCCAATTTGCAGCTAAGTAGGTGTCTCGGTCAAATGAAAGAGATGCCGCATTACGTGTAGTTGAGCACAATTTGAACGGCATTTAATTAGCCACGTTAACGTTTACCACTAATACACTATCCCATTTTGGTTGAATGTGTGCGGTTGCTTTATTGTTGGCAAAGGCACGAACACGGACACGTTTTTCTGTTTGCTTAGTAGGATGAATGTTAATTTATGCATAGAAAATATTTAAAAAATTAATTAATGTAATTTCTATTAAAACTCGCTCACTTTTGCCCTAGTCAAATGTTACATCCCCACCCAATGTCGCACAACGCCCATTAACTCTACGGTCCATACAATTTTAATTAGAAAAGTTTGGGCCACGCCCATCTACGCCTACAAAGTTCGTGGTACTTTGAGCGGAGCTCAGGAAATAAGTACATGTGTATAAGTATTTATTTGAGTGAATGCGTGTGTGTGTGTGTGTGTGTGGGTGTGTGTGTGTGGGTGTGGGTGATTTTATGAATATGTATATGAGCATGTAAACATGTGACCAACAACATGAGCTGTTGTAAAAATCATAGCATACTTTTATGGAACGCAGGTGAATCGTGAATGAAAATTAAATATTTTATTTAAATTTCAAGTAGCTGCAACATGTGAACATGCTGAGAATATGCATAAAAATTGCAACATAATGGTCTCGAAAATCAACGAGGCGTGGCAACTTTTCGTTCTCCTTTTTTGCCCTGTCCACCAGTCAAGCCATTTTCCACTTTCCACTTGCCACATTGTGCCATTACTCATACGCCCAGTCGTCCAGTTTTGCAGCTTGCCCCCGACTTTATCATTGTTGCGCTGACCAACAACACACCACATGTATATACTGACACACACACACACATATACAGTGTGCAACTGTAAATATAGCAAAAGTGCCGTCGGCATCGCTGACGTCGCTGCCAACGACGCTGTTATCTCTGCGGCAGTGCTAAACGTTTCGCTAGCACCTTTTGTTGTTGTCAGTGCTATTGTTGTTGTTGTTGTTGTCAGTGTTGTTGTTGCTGCTGTTGTTGATGGAATTATTATGTGCTCAACGAACCGCAAAAAAAATCTGTGCTGCTTTTCCTGTTGCTCTTGCTGCGCGGTTTTTCATTTTGTTCATCATTTTAATACACACACATACCCACACACCGAGCAGAGTATTGTTTGGGTTGCTACTATTTTCAACTTGTGCACACTTTTATCTGTGGCCAACAACAAATCTGCGTTTTTATGCTGACTGCAAATGTTCAATATTTGCCAGGTGTGTAATGGGGCGTGGTCACCAATATTAATCAGCAGCTATTTATTCACATCATTTTTTTTTGTTGTTTTGTATCCAGTTGCGTCTTTTGCCACAGCAGCAGTAAGGGAAATAGTCGTAAATCAACTGGCGTTGCCCAAAAACAAATGATGCCAACAAAAGCTGTTTGTAATTTGTTATGTAATCCATTGTGCTAGCTGATGACGGCCTGTCGCTCAGTTCCAGCAAAAACTCTATGATATACAATGCATGTGCAAATGTTCACAATTTAATAATAAAATTCCAGATCAGACTTCAGTCACCCACACATACTACACAGAGAGAGATTCATAGAGAGATTGGGAGATGGAGTAAGTCTGGAGTTGGAGTTTTGTTTGACATTGTCGTTGTTACTCTTGGCTAAATCTCAGCAGTTGGTTACGAAAATTCCGCAACACGTAAAATTCCACAAACTGGGAAGCACATTCCGGCCGCATGCCATAACCGAAAGACTGGGTCTTCACCTGGATGAGTGGATGAAGTATAAACTCATCCCATAACATAAGCCCCAACACACAGATCTGGAGAAGCTAAAGCTGGAGGCTAATGGCTAAAGCCCAGACGGCATTGCACATACCTTAGCTTGTTATGCCCTTGTTGTTGTTTCTATTGTTGTCGTTCTCATTCTTGTTGCTCTTGTTGCTGCATACTTTCAGTTTACAAATTCCATTGCGCTGCTCCAGAGGAGTACATGCATGAGCACGTTTGCCTATTTTATGGAATACCTCATGAATTTCAATTTCTCGCTAGCGGCTGTGACCACTCTCCCTCTCCCTGTCTCTCTCTTTCTTTCCGTGTTCCTGTCTCTATTTTTAAGCAGGACGAACGAGCCAACAACAAGCCAGAAAACCTGGAAACGTATGCAATTTCCACAAATTAGTGCATAATTTGACTTAACCTAATACAAACGTGTCTCGTAATTAGACAGCTGGTTACCTGGCTAGTGTCTGTAGCCAGTAAAGAGTCCTTCCTCTTCACGACCTGTTAAATAAAAGGACATGGCAAATATTAATTCTTTTACTGCTACTAAAAATAATTGTTTATGGACCAGCTAAATTGGCTGATACTAAAGCAATTTAAGTGTAGCTCAGTTGGGAATTTGTGTATTTATAAATAAGAAATTCATTCACATTTTATTATGTATTGCCATGCGCTATAACTAAGTTTGTTTATTAAATTTACCAGTAAACTGAGACTCCACAACAATTAATTTACTAATAACCTAAAGAGACCTGCAAGCAATTCAATTTACTTGGGAAGGAGCACAGTGACATGAATAATTAGGATCATCGTAAGTCAAGGGATACAACTGAAACATGAAACCAGAATAGAAATAATTACAGAACTATAGTTATTAAAGTTCAAAGAAGGTTTAACTTGAGACTTTATGAAGTTACAAATTGTAAGAGAGGCAGAGTTAACCTTTCCTTGAGTGTATTTTAAGAATTTCACTAGAATTTTGCAGATGTAAAATGTTTATGATCAAAACTAAACGAATTACGGTTAAATGCCATAGAAGCAGTTTCGCCCAAAGACAGCCCTCAAAAGTATGCTAAATAATTACCAAAGTTCAGACAATAAACCAAGAAATGCAAATTCATTTGCTTTTAACTATCAGCGAGCTGTCAATGTTAAATATATATTCATACAATTGCAAAGGAAACTGGTTGCGAACTCAAATAAGGAGCAATATGGAAAGACACTGTTGTTTTAGAAACTCACAAAAAGCCAAGTCGAATATTGTGGAGTTTACTGAAGTGAAGTGTTAGCTGAGTGAGCAGAGAAAACAGATAGCATGAGAATTTGCTGAGCAAAGATGATTTTGGCTATAGATGCAACTTAATTCTTCAGGCAGTTGCAGGACACACACAGCATGAAGCTTTTTCTCAAATGAAAAGTGAGAAAATGGCGATAAATGGAGAGACTTTGTTGCATCCAGCAAAAACAAGGCTAGACATTTTCGCTGTGATGATGAATTTGCATTGCGGTGGCAAGTTGCATTACGGTGAAGCTTAATGCCTCGCCATATACAGATACACTGAACAAAATTATTCTAAAGTTCAAGTTGAAAATTCTGTATTTAGCTGGGTCTTTTAAGGATGCATTCAGTGTACATTTGCTAAGTTAAGACTATTTATATGCAGTTTAGGTAGCAATGACTCAGCATTATAATAGACAAATAAACCTAAGATATTTGATTAAATTACAACATATTTTTAAATCCCCAATAATAAACTATAAGTAAAATAAAAATTCCCCTCTTCAATAAAAAAAATTTCGTACTCGGTTCATTTGACACCGTTTAGATTGATTTTTTCCAAAAAATTCCGGTTCTTTTCTCTGTGTATGTTCTGCCTCATAATGCTACCGAAGCATCTGCAGATTGGGTGTGGCAATTGATGCCCTAGAGTTGACAAAATGTAATCGTTGCAACGTCACTTGACTAAAAGCACGGGCAGTTTAAGTGTGGACATTGCGTTGTGATTAATGATGGCCAGATTGTCCATGAATCGCAGCAGATCCTTGGCATTGAATAACGCTTTTAGCAGCATTGATGGGACACAGGAGTAGAGCAGTTTACAAGGGGGACTGCAGGCTGCAACCGCGTGGCGCCTCAATTTGAAAGCAATGATTTGCAATGCGGGTTTTCTCTCTCTCTCTCTCTCTCTCTATGGTAACCAAAGATAGGTTTGCTTTGGTTTATATAACCAGGCCAAAAACAGGGCAAAGCAGGAGCTTTCTAAGCGGGTTAAGTGGATGTGTGAACGCTCAGGAAATTGCTCCTGAAATATTTATTGCTGGTGTTAACTGGGAAACGTGATATGCTTACAACACAATCTGTATATCTATGTGTTTGTGGGTGTAGTATATGAGTGGGGTGCTATGCTTTGATAGAAGTTTTGTATTTCACACGACAACAGTGGTTATTTCTACAAATAAATACACGCTTGAAAATAAACACAGCTTCGGGCTATGTTGTTCGACCAACTTGCAGCAGTTTTATTTTAATTAACATTTATCTATGCATCCCCTTTTAGTCAGCAGTCATTTGCCAGGCATCAACATATTTTATTTTCTTCTGTACAGTGGACACTCCCTGTGAACGCCTGCGGGCCAGAGCCGTGACACAGATAGGCAGTCATTGCCATGCCACTGTCAATGCCAAAGGCAGCAGTTGCATGTTGCAACTGCAAAAAGCCATGTTTTTACAGGCTTTTCTTTTCACTTGCATTTCAATACAACATTCAATCACCAAAAATGTTTCCGACAATTTGCCACAACATGAAAAACCTATTAGTTGGCAATTAAGCGTATCCTGTAACCAGTTGGAAGGACTTGCTCGTCAAAGGGAATACACCAAAAATGGTTGGGACTAAACTCCCAGCCCGCATTAATTTTTCCAGCTGCTGTCAAAGTTCATTACGGGACCGCTTTATGCGCCCGTAATTCAATCGAGTGTCCAGACAGGGCCAAATCAACAAGTAAATCTTTTGCGTTGGCCCAAAAGGATGGAGCTCAGCTGGTGGCAAGGACTAATGTTTTCAAAATCGACAAACAAGCTAAAGAAATTTTTGCGTTGTCTTGAACCTTTTTTCGGCTTAATGTCATCTCAAATGCCTTCAATTATTTTGTTGCGTTGTGTGACCTCAATTTTTAGTGAGTCTGTCGACGGTTTCTTTTTTTCTCCCTTGTACTTAATTTTATGTAACTTTGAAGCCCTAATTTGCATGGGCCACACCCTGGTTTGGGGGTACATAGATAAGTCCACGTCTAAAGGCGCCACCAGATTTATATAAATTTGTAGCCGTCACTCATGAACAGGCAAATCGCTGTAAGGTCCCAAAACCACAGCTAACCACCGCAAACCACCGCAAAAACCACATTAATCACAGAGAAGCTCTTCAAGTTATGCAACGTATTTTATTCGACAAAACTGGAGAAAAACAACAACGAAAGATGAATGTGTGTGTATGCGAAGACACAAAAAAAAACTTATTAAACAATTTATAAAGTTTGCATTCTGTGTGCTTTTTTATTAGCCGAACAATGCCCGGGGCGGGACACGGCACTCGGCATTCGGTAAACGAAGTCGGCAGTCGAAATAACGATTTCAATTTCATTAAGTTTAAAGTCTGTCTGTCTGTTTGACTGTCTGTCCGTGTGTCTGTCGAACGTGCTTATGCCAAATGCTCATATCCGGTGTTTACATATAAAAATTGATATTTTATGCAAAATATTTATACAGCCGAGGAAGGGAGAAACAAATGGAGTGAGGACTGTGCACAGGTGTGTGCTCGATAATTTTGACAGGAAGTCCAAAAGGAACACAAGCTGTACTCAGGTGTACTTCAATAGAACATCCGTATTCTGATCCTGGGCTATGTCCCGCTTAAGTCCTTCTCATTTTGTGGCTTTGTTTATTTCACTGCGCTCTTTTCTTGTTTATGCTGTTGTCCTTTGCCTTATATTTTCGTTTTTTTGTTAGCCTTTGTCGTGTCGGTTTTTATATGCTTGTTGCCGCATCAGCTATATTGTATTTACACACATACACACATTCACATGCGTGAATGTCCTGTTTGTCTGTCTGTCTGTCCATCTGTCCCTCTGTCTGTGGTTGTCTCGCCTCAACGGTTTAAACAACTACCAAAAATGTTTCACTTGATGTGGCTCATTTGTTGTTGCTGTCGCTGCTTGTGGCCATCGTAAGTACATGCAATTTGTTAGCCATTTTACACGGCAACTCTTGTCGACACAGTTACTGTACAAATACACACAAACACACACACACACAGAGAGAGAGAGACAGACAAACGTGTTTCACATGAGCTGTATAGAAATTGAATAAAGTTGCCATGGAGCTGGCAGCGTTAAAAGCGTGAAAGAGCCACAAATATGAAGGAGAGAAAGAAAGGGATAACAGCATCATTCAATAAAAAATTAATATGAAAACATTCAATGAGCTTGGCACAAAGGCGCCAAAGCAAAAGCAAACTTCCCTCCCTTATACATACCCTTTCTTAACCTTCCCTTTAACTGACTGCAGCACTGATGAAACGGCCAAGTCTCGTCTTGGTCCTGTGTGTATTAGCGTAAATCAGAGGTAATACGGTTTTATGGACACTGCGAGCCGGAACATCAACTCACATCCATACATATTGTATGTACGTATACGTATACGTAATATGTACGTATACGTAAATCCACCTGTTCAGACAGCCGCTAAATGCAGCCAACAATAACAAAGCAACAAAAGCACGCTAATAAAAACATATACATACATCTTCCTCATATCCTCTTCATTGTGTGTGTGTGTGGGGGGGGGAGTGTGTGTTGGTTGTGTCATGTAAGAGGATATGCATGCAACACTTTTTGCAGCGGCAAAAGCGTTGATTATACTAACTAAACTTGTTTACTTATGCTGCTCGCGTTTGCCTGAAATGGTGAAGGGAGAATTGAGAATGGTGCTTAGCAGTCTCAACTCCCCCCAAGAGAGAGAGAGGGAGAGAGAGAGATAGAGCTCCCTTTCTTCTCATTTCTCTGGGCGTGTGTAAAGTGCAAATTTCAGTATTACTAAAGCACTCAACCCCACACAATTGACGCCTGTGTAAATTTCAACTTATCCGCGTGCGGAGCAAGTGCAAGGCAAACAGCTGCTAAGCGACAGCTACAACAACAATTACAGCAACAATAGCAATAACAACTAAATCTATTGCAACATGACAGACTGTGAGAGAACCCAAATAAAATCCTGCTCCCCATTAGCGATAATTAGGTACAGCAAATTCGACAAGCTTCATTCATTATAAGTATCTCAAGCATCTGTGAAAATGAAGACACGATTTATTTATAACAAGAAATTCGCGTGAAGCAAGAAATATCCAAACAGTTAATTGTCTAATTAATCAAATACGAGTATTTTTAGCAACTTACTTGACCCAAATTCAGCAGCAGCTTTAATTCAATTGTAGATGGGCAAATAGTGAAAATAGTGTAGAAACAGAGACAGAGATAGAAACAATTACCAATATAAGTAGAAATATTACTATACAAATGTCTACTTAAATTGTATGAATAGTACTTTTGTACTTTACTTAACTTCAATTAAAAGCAGAAGAAGAAACTAAAATTTTAAAAATTATATGAATAATAAGATTTAACTTAACAATGTTTAGAAGAACATTTGAAATGTAAAATTCAAAAAAAAAAGTTTAATATTTAAGCTTCTCAAACTAAACTAAATTTTTAAAATATACAAATAGAATTTTAAATTCAAAAGTTAAACAGTTGGGAGTAATAAACAAACTAAGTTATATTAAATTATACAAATTAATCAACCATCTATTCTTTAACTGGAATCTTAAATTCAATGCACAAAGCACGATATCCCAAACAAAAATCATAACAAAAACTTGATAATTTCGAAACTTTTTCTTGCTCTCAAATTGGGATGCATAAAAAGTGTTGGATAATACCATTGTTTTCTCATAAATAGCACAGCATGTAAACGGAACAAAAGAAAACTTCTAGTTGGAAAAATTTGAATATTTTTTGGAAACTAGTTGCGGCATTACAACCGCAACCATGTAGTTGTTTTTCATGTACTTAGTTGCTAACAAGCCTTGTTGGTCGCTTGACTTTTACGGAATCTCATGTGAACACACACATTGTTACCCAAATAAGTACACATGTACACATGTGTGTAAATGCAAACAGCGTTCAAATTAATTTTTACCAGTGCTAAGTAATCCTGTACCAGACCTAAAGGTACTTAATAGGTTGAGCCACATCCCTGCGGTTTCTGATTTAATGAACAACCACCATCATCATGGAGCAAAAGAGGATGAAGGGAAAAGAAGGATAGTACAGGAATAGATGCGAGCATTGAAGATGCATTGAAATCAACCATTGAATACAGTAACTATGAGCTTGAATGGGTTTGCGATTGCCGGAGATTGCGCTCGAGTTTGGTCATAAAAGAGTAAACTCTTGAATCGAATCGAATCTACCACAAAAGCTGCCAACATTGGGCTTCAACTGAAGGTAGTTCCAGAGCAAGTATATAAAGAAAAGCAGTATAAAAAAATCAATTCAAATTTCAGATTTAAAGTCCCAGTTTTTAGCTTGAATCTTTTCATAATATACGATTTATTTGACAAATTAAATGGCAATTATTTAGCTCTAAAATAGGCATTGATAAAATAAAGCATAGATTTAAATAGATTTTTTCCGGGAAATGCGATACATTTTTTCTGTGTAGAAAGTGAGAGAAAGGGGAAAAAAGAGCGAGACGACTCGCACTGAATTTTTAGAGTCGACCAAACCCGGCGACTGCTTACTAATTATAGATAAATAAATTATAATTGACTGGCTCACAACGACACCCGCAAAGCCACTGCATACACACACACACACACACAGGCACACCTACAAGGATACATAGATACCATGAATAGCTGTAAACTGTGCACAATGAGCTAATTTTAAACAAATATTTATGCAGCAATTAAAACAGTTCAGTTGACTTCAGCGTCGCGTTGGCGGCAGACAATGTGGATAAACTACGAGTACAAGAGCAACTGAATAATCTGCTGCAGACCACAAATCAAATATACATACATATACACACAATAAGATTACATACATAGAGAAGTATATGAAAATTGTTGAAATATATGCAAGTGAAATTCTGCAGCACAAACAAAAAGCTGAAGAAAATTGCTTGCAATTCAAACTATGAATGATGAATGCTTTTACAAGTTTGTCTAACTTCGACATTGCCAGGCATTATACTGTCTCCATCTTCATCTCCATCTCCATCTCCGTTTCCGTCTTAGTCTCATTCTATCTCTGTCTTGATTGTGGTTACTTTTCTACCACATTCAAGTTTCTCTGGTAATGCCAATCAAAGTGGCTTCTAGTGCGTGTGGGTGCAAAGTGCAAAGATGTATTGAGATTTTGCCATTAAGCCATCATACTACATACTCAACGGCAAGTGCAAACTTGGCAATGCCATCGCCAAAGGATCAGCAACATCAGCATTCTTGGAGTAGGGGTAGGATCAGAATGAGTGGAGGAGGAGGGTCTAGAGGAAAGGGGCAATTGCAAGTCAGCTTAGGCAACGCTAAGTCACTTCATGCCAATGTGTGCCGAACTGTGCCCTCATATATGAAGTGTCAGAGATGTCTTTGGCTTTTGCTATTTCTTTTACTTCTACTTTTGCTTTTGCTTAAGCTTTGACTTGTCCTGGCTTGGCATGGCAACACTTTTATCTGCTCATCGTATAACCAACCTCTCATCTGCCTAATTGAATTCCTTAACGTTTGCCGCTGTCGTCATCGTTGTTGTAGTTGTTGTTGTTGCCACCTCCCTCATGCCATGTTATGTTCAAGGAAATCTCTACGAATGTTTCCTTTTCCGTTCGAGTGCTGCTGGCATGTTCGACATGGGGCACCCTACTGCTGCTGCTGTTGTTGTTGTTGCTGCCACAGCCACTTTTGCACGGCTGTCAGCCACTGTCCGTCCCCCACTCCTCCCTTCTGCTGTCAAACTGTACGCCTAAGTATGTCGATATCAAAGTTGTCGCCCGCATGCCTTGAATACCATTTCTACATACATATATGTATGACATTTTTAATAACTGTGTCAATTGATAATATTATGGTAAGTGTATTGGTGTGTCCAATTGTCAATTGAAAAGGTCGTTTATTAGCTTTTAACAGAAATGTTTTCTCAAAAACTGATTTTCATTAGCGGCTAACCATTAAACACATTGGTCAGCGACAGACACACATTCATATATTTACATATACATATACATATATATATTTTAATTAATTGATACTGTCACAGCTGTCAACAGACATATACCATAATTTACCTGCTAATTGGTCTAATCGACATCTGGCCAAATGAATGTTGTGTGTGCCATATTTGACCAAGCATTGGCTGTCAGTTAACATATTTCCCTTATTGATTTCGATTTGCCTACACATTTCAGGAATGTTTCCAATTACTTGAATCTGCCGATTCAATAATCTGTATCTACAAAATCTATGCCATTTGACAATTTAGTCTTGTTTAGCTTTAAATTTAAGACGTAATTGGCTACCTGGATTTGAAATTGTGAATTTGTGTTACAAGTTAGAATAAGTTATATAGTAATTTACAAGCTCTTGTAGCTCTTTCAATTATGCAGTTAGGTGAATGGTTAAATAATAAATTTTTATTTATATGCTTAATTTCTTAACTATAAATATAAATTATAGGACAACTCTTAGACAAAAGTCTATAGCTAAATTATTCCATGGAATTTGTGACTAATTTTAAAATTTACCGACTTCCGACTGAATTAAATTTTGCAAACCATTTTTTTGTTTGGCAAACCTCTGCTAAACTCTCCTTTTTTGCTGTGTAATTTAGAATGCTGTTTAATTCTATTACACAGAAAAAGTACTTATGCTGGCCGAATATTCTGCAGGCAATATTCGGACCCACCAGCAACTGCGGCATTTGGAAGAAATTAGGTTTAATCGCATGTCAAATGCCTGACATTGCCACACGGTTTGAGTTCTCTGATGCGGCAGCAAAGGTCCTTGTTTACTTGCCAAATTGGGAGCGGGACAACGCGAAACAGTTTTCATTATCATGCCTCGATTGTTGCCTTGGTGAGCTCGTTATTTGATGCTTTATTCAAGGCCTTTGATCTTTTATGCGCTATATCTATGCACCGCTACACAGCCACGACCCAGTGTGGGAGTGGGAATGAATGAAAATTGCGTTGACAATAGACCCAAATATGGCCTTGATGTTACCATTACCAGACTGATGTTCCCAACAGATATCTACATTTGATCCGCCTACATTCTAAATAAGTACGTGCATTAATCCTATAATAATGCGCTTATCTAGCTTGGCTAAGAGCAGATTTCACAAAACTGATTATGCAAAACAAGGAGGCAGCGTCTGATGATGACAACAAGTCGGCAAATAAGGCCGTTGTCAAATGCAGTCCGGCCACGTGTCGTATACGCGATGCCAGTCAGCTGATGCAGATGCTGATGTATTGTATACTGGATGAGGCTCATCTCTCTCACTCTCTCTGTCTCTCGCTATCCAGTTTTCTCTGTTTCTCTCTGTTCGCTGAGCCTATGGCTAAGCTGAAGTGCAACACTCAGCGTTTTCTTTTAAATAGTTGACGCTGGCAAGTGGAAGCTTAATTAACATAAGGGAGCACATTTTGAAATATGTACCACCACACACCCTACTCGCTCGCCCCTTTTCAATGAGTGTGTGTGCTTGAAAGCTTTTAGCTAACACATTCACACACACACACACACACACACACAGACTGGTAGAGATCATAAAATCTGGCAAAAATGTTTTGGCTCCTCGCTCTTGGCGTTCTTCATGAAGATTTTCAAGTGCGAATTGTCAAGTGGGCCACCAAATGCAAATGTTGCCAGTTTCTGTCAACTGTCAATACATATGCATGTAGTAGATGTACATACATATGGTATATATATGTTACAGTTTATACGGCGCATTCGTGAATTCTAAAATTTGCACACTACGATTCACAAACTGATTGAATATTGAAATGAATTCAATTTTATGATTTGAGACTCAAGTGATACAGACCTATTTTGACTTTCATTTTCGATTTTTTGGAAATTAATTTATTTAATCTTAGCGATTGTTATTGTTATATTGATCGAGTCTATAAGTCGGTGATTTTGAATCGCATTTCATTGCAAAAGAATTTCAAAATTGCATTCTTCATAAACAAAGTATTTGTCTGATTGTGTACGACAACGTGAAAACAAACACTGAAATATTGAAAAGTGAACTGCGACTTTTACAATAACTTGGCAAAAATGTCAAAACTGTTTTATGGAGCAATGTGATTAAAATGACGTCTGCAAACAGCACACAAACTGGCACAATGTCCTCCAGAGTGCCCAGAGTGCAGGGCAGGCAGCAGGACTCGTTTCATTTCCTTGACCGAAACAGCGCAACCCGAAGCAACGATTTTGTTATTTTTGTTTTATTTTCATTCCCCTTTTTACCCATTTCTCCATCACATTCCATACTATTTACGGCCGCCATTGTTTAAATGTGTGAGTTGGAGGGTGTATTAGAGTGTATGTGTGTGTGTGTGTACTAAAAATAGCTGGCCATGTTTGTGGCTATATGGCTATATAGAGAGCATAATCATGACGTCAGCTGATTTTTATCCGCAGCTACCAAAGCAAAAACAAAAACAAGAAAACAAAAGCAAATGCTACGATTACAGCTATAATAAATGCAGCAAAAGGAAATTTTGTGGGGTTTCTCGTTACGCTTCCTCTGTTTTGTATCTGTCTCGAAAGTATGCTAAACAACAACTATGTAGAAACAACAACAGCAACAACAAATGCAAACAGCGGCCGCAGCTGAAAAACAATTCAACTTTTCTTAGTTGTCGTTGTCGACAAACATTTGCGCGACATGCGCGCAGGAAATCGAGTGTGCAACATTTGCCCCAACCTCTTCCCCTTGCCCCCATCCCCTCCCCCCTCTCCTTCAGGGGGGCATGCTGCCGCAGTTTTTTCTGTTACTATTGCTCAGGTGGATAGCCGTCCTTGATGCAGCTGGCAGCTGTTCTCCATCAGCCAAAGTAAAAAAGGGATGTAAATGGGAATGGAAATGGAAATGGAGGAAATACGGCTTGTGGCAGGGGCAGGGGCAGGGGCAGGGGCATGGGCTGGAACTGAGAATGGAGACTGAGCACTACGGCAACATCATCTTCAATCAGTTGGCCTATCATGCCCACTTGGGAGGCCACTTTCGCTACACTTGAACCTTTGTTTATGCAAATCAAAACTGTTGCCCATGGCCCACTTCTAGTGCGCTCTTTGTTGCCATCTTGTCGACTGTCGACAGTCGACTGCATTTTCGACCAGCTCTTTTCATCATCATCATCATCATCAGGCAACCTGACTCATCTCTTTGTTGCACTGTTCAAGCCTTTGCCTCTGCCTTTTTTTGTCTACATTGTCTTGTAACTTCCGCTTTTACCAAAAAGTGCTGCATACTTTTGTGCGCTACTCAAGGCGACTGTCGCCCAATTTGCAATGCATCGCGCTTAATAGCCGCTTAGTTGTGCACACAAAAAACTAATTGTAAGATGCAAATAAAGGTGTGTGAGTGTGAGTGTGCCATTATTCTTTTGTCTTAGAAAATATGCCCTTTTGTTTCACAGACGTCACAGTTAAGGTTGACGTGACTGTTGACGTTGAAAAAGTTGACTGAAACTAACGTTGACCAGGTCATTTAATTGATGGCAACAGGGAACACATGCAATTCTCATATATCACACAAGTTGCTTTTTAATTAACTGTCCAAGTAGAATACAATAAAACACTTAGTTAGTTGTTTAGACATTGACAAAGGAGCTTACAACTTGCAATGTCTATTTGTCCGTGACGTATTTTGAAACGCCAAGCAATTTAAGTCAACACAATGACTTTAAGTCAAAAAGTCTGAAAGTCTGAAAGTCGCAAAAACTTACTGCTCACATTTCCACTCTTGGATTTGTCGGGCAATTCCTCACAACTGTTTAACTCAATAAGAGTTCTGGGTAAATACGAGAAGCAGCACGCTTCACAATTTCTCGGGCCTTCAAAAAGAAAGTTGGTCTGCCCTCGCTTTCTTGCTTTCTTCTTCATGTTGCTTTCAGGGAAAAAACAAGAGGAACTTCCGAGGTAGCTCATGTTTGCCTTGCCACGCCCATCCATTGTAATTGGACGTCCCGTTAGCTACACGTACACTACACTACGATTTCATACGAGCTACAAAGCAACAAAGCGAAAATCTTCTACACAACTTTGGCCAACAGAAAAGTTAAGAGTTGAAAGAGTGAAAGAGAGAGAGAGAAAAAAAAGGGCAATAAGACAATTTTAATATGCATAAATCAAAAGAAATTCCCCCAAAGCAAAGCACGCACCATTATCAATGGTTTTCAGTTGGTTGACTACACATGGAAATCCTGTACCAGCTAAAAATGTGAATGTGGCTAAATAAAGAGTCATTGCCAACAGTCGGACAGTTTGTCTGTCAGTCAGTCAGTCAGTCACAAGTCAAAAGTCACAACCTTCCGTTGGGTTCAACATTTCCGCTAGCAGCTAACAATACTCCAGAGTTTCCATCACATTCGAGCTTTCGATGACATCTGTCAGCTGCTGAGGCTTGTCAATTGATCTACAGCCAAGGGAGTGCTCCTAACAATAGCAACATTCTCTCGGCCAGAAACATAAACTGAACCTTTATATGGTCGATAAAACTGCTTGGGCCAACTACCTACTGTCATTTACTCCGATATCAATTTGTGGTCATCAGAGCAACGTCATCACATCAAGCTCAACATTTCCGTAGACCGAATCGTTTGCTGATAACACAATGTTGATGGGTCTGCAAAGAATGCGGATGCTGCTGACAGGTCATCTAATCTCCTTGTTTGACCTTTCAAACAGATTTCCGAGGAAAACCTCGTCAATTGACGATGACAATTCATTCGATGCAGATGCGTCATCACTGGCCTGCGGTTTGTGGAGCCACACAGTACAAACATGCTGCACTTTCCAGCTGAGTCAACTTACAGACACCCTGGAGTGCAAATTACGCATACGTAGCGTGCAACAACGAAACATGTGCATTTGTTGCTGGCAAAGTTTTGAAAACGTTCCCAACAGAGTTTGTAGCACTCTCATACCAACATATATACATACATTTAGCAGGTGCTTAAACTTAAAACCTGTTTCGTTGAAATTTGGTACCTTTTATTTCGCTTTCGCCTTAAGTTTGGCTTTGGCTTTGGCTTTGGCTAAACGTGCCAGAAGTCACGCTACATGGGCTAATGCCATTTGCATATTTATGTGCCGTTTTTGCACAGACTCTTGATGTCGGTTTGACTGTACTTTGGGCCTAGAACCAGCCTCCTATTTCTTTTGTTATCCCTTTTTCGGATACAAATTCATTTTATTGTTATGCAGAGGAAAATATTGAAATTAGAATACAAATTAAAAAGCTTTTAATGTAAACAGCAGTAAAGGTTATCAGCCCTGACAACCTTCTGCTACTTCATCGCTCTTCGCTCCAGTTCTCAGAGCAAAGTTTGCACGTTTTCTTCAGCTAAAGTGCCACGCCCACATTATGCTGAAGGCCATTCCTGGAACTGTCGCTCTGCTTCACTGTTGATTTTGGCCTTGAAAGCCAACAGCATTTTTATTTCATATTCTTGGTTAACTGACTATGAGTACTTCAAAGATTGAAACCCATACTCGGAACAATCAAAAATTCAGTTGGCAAATGTCCCTTAAACTGTGAATATCTATAATTTAAAATCAAATTAGAAGGCAAGCTTTTAAGCTAAGAAAAATGAAAATTGTATGTATAATCTAAAAGTTATAGGTGGAAGTGAGGAAAGTCTAAAGTCTGCTAGTTATATGTACTAAAAGGAAATTTACAATACAATGAGTAAGGAAATTTGTTAATTAATAGATAATTTAAATTGATAAAATTTATTTTACAAAGCAGCTATAATTCTTGATTTAATGATTTATTAGTTTTATAATTGATTCACAATCTAAATAAAAATAATTTAGTAACTTACTTACAACACACTTTAAGGTGGAAAATTCTACAAAAATCATCAGAAAGTCATCGATAATTTATATATTTTATAGTTTACAATATTTATATTTGTAATTAATTAACTATTATAAGATTATTTCCACTAGTATAGATTTACTTTCCACACCTCTCAAACCTTTAAATGACTATTTTAGAAATATCAAACGTCCATTTAAAAATCGAGCTGCAATATTATTTTGGCCAGCGAATCCCTTTTAAACATTTCAAATATTCACCCCAATCCTTTTATTAATGCCATCTGTCGTGGCTCAGCTGGAAATTTGAGTTTTGCTTTTAGAAAATGCCATTGACCGTGCTGATACAGATACTCACGTTACACATACATACATATGTATCTATAGATACAAATCGTGCGCGATGGAAGCTGGACTAAAATTGGCATTACCAAAATGTCGAACGCTGTATGTTATGCTTTAATTTTGCATTTCACAATTTTCATTTTAGCTAAATGTGAGTTGGGCTTTCGGTAGCTCTGCGTCCTCCAAAACAAACAGCAGCCCGAGCGACTGAATAAACAGCAGAAACCAAACAGGACATACAGAATGAAATGAAAGAAAAGGCGGAGTAAAGAAACAAAAAAAAAAGAAAGACAGAAAAAAACAATTTTACGTTTTTACTTTGTGCCACACGAATAGCTTTTGTGATATACGAGAGTGTGGGAGAGAATATACGAGTATATGTATCCAAATATGTACCCATATGTATGTGTATGTGTATGTGTATGTTTCTGTATGCGAATGCGTATTTGTGCCCAGTATTTTGACAATCTTTGCTGCAGCAGCCAGGACACAAAATGCGTTCTGTAGATCGTGAATAAAAGACACACAAGAGTCGGTTTTAGGTCAGATAGGGGTCGATTTCGAGTTCGACTTTGGTATTCTGGGACTGGACTGACTGGGCAATGAGATGAGGACTGGGATTGGGATTGGAATTCCGATTGGGATTGGGATTGGGTTAGTAATTGTAGCGTGTGTTTTCTGTTTGTGCTGGGCCTATTCGCCCGCAGCATTTTCTGTGTATAATTATGCCAACATAAACAACAACATCAACAAATACACACAACTCACTGTGTGTTGTAGGTGTAGAGAAGGGAAGACAGATAGAGAAAGGGGATAGAGAGAGAGAAACACAGTTAAGGCAATTTCAACAGCTGCGTTCATGTTCATTCTCATCATCGTCATCGTCATGTGCGTGTTAATGGATTTTACCTCGTTTTTTTTTGTTGCAGCTTTTTGTTGCTGCTGCTGTTGCAATTGCATAATTGAAAATTAATTATTTACAAATTGTTAAATTGCCAGACGCTTAACGAGCCTACGTTCTCATTTTTTTGCTCCCAAATAGATGGGCTATAAATCAAAAGCTGATTAACTGGCAACTGAG
The DNA here is from genome assembly GCA_035044365.1 of Drosophila neotestacea. Lineage (NCBI taxonomy): Eukaryota > Metazoa > Arthropoda > Insecta > Diptera > Drosophilidae > Drosophila > Drosophila neotestacea. Next base: position 44,422 of record JAWNMD010000722.1, read on the forward strand.
CAAAACATGATTCAATAGTTGCAAGCAATTCAAGAAACTGTAGCTGGCTTGGAAATGAAATCCATTTTCGTTTGATTTTTGCCTTGGCATTCATTCATTCACTTTACTGTGCTACAAATTGATTGATTAATTCAATAAAGCGCTGATAACATGCCAACTTTAGTATTATTTGATCCTGCCAGGCCTCTGGCAAAGGGCAAATAACTCAAATAACTACACCTTCCTGTATTTTCTGTTAGTTCACCTGCAGCAGAAAAGGCAGGCAACTAGATAAACAAATCTGAATGGAGAACAAATTAAATGAATATCCATTTCAACGATTGCCTTTTATGCAACGCAATCCAGCCCAGAATTGAAATGGTGTTGGGGTACTTTGATGATTAGAGTAATGCACTAGCCCTGACATACATACATACTTACTTATATATGTATTATTTCTGCAACAACTACGAGGATATTTTAAGTATTAACAGCAAAAATCAATTTGAGTGCAACAACAATGCAATAAACAAGTCAAGTGAGTCAAGTCTCCGAGTCCTGGCATCCTGCTGCTGCCACATTCAACAAAAATGAGAAATTCTCGTTACTGGCAGAGTGTCAATATGTCAGGCAGAGAAGTAGTGACTGAGAGATTGAGAGAGAGAGAGAGGAGCAGAGAAATAGCAACAGCATTCTTTAATTTGCTTTTGCCACCAGATACGATAACAATAACAATAACCATAACCATAACCGTATCCATAACTCTGTCTCAATCCATTTGCCCTTCTCTCAGTCTCTCTCTCTCTGTCTCTGTCTCTCTATCGCGAATGAAAAATGCCAACCGAATTGATATTGATGCAAATGAAAAATGTCAACTATTTGCGCGTATTTCACAGAAATAACCTTCGCCTACCAGTTTATATATATGAATACTATTTCGAATACGAGTACGAATACGAGTACTCGTATGGGAGTATGAGTCCAAATGCTAGCAAACTCATAGTACATATCGTAGTAGAGTGTTACCATGTTTATTTATTCATTACAAGTAATACGCGCATCGCATTCTGTGACCCAGCCATAAACCCTCCAACTGTCGAGCGCCAGCTACCGTGTAATATAATACAAGTACAAGTAGTTTTTTTTCTCCACATTTTATATGCATGTCATTTGACAATGTGCATTTTTAAAAATATTTACAACACGTAGTTTCTGTTGCGAGTGGATTGTGGAAAGTGGAAGGTGGAAAGTGGAAATATGATTAAAACTTAGACCAGGTGGCATGACAGCAAGATTGACTGGACACACAGACACACACACAGACACACGAGCACTCGTACGTATACGTAATTACGTAAAGAGCATAACTAATACCTTGTTTAGTTAATGAAAACTTTCATAGTACACATATACATAACTTTAGCTGACTTTTGGGCTGAGCTGCAGCTAAGCACATTTCACAAAAACAACAGCAACTAGATCTGAAAGCTTTAAAGGTAAAGTTTTTCAGAACAGTTTTTATTAGATTTATGCTTTGATTTTAATTAAATTGTTAGCCAACTCTGGAATGTAGTTTTTACAACTTATTGAGGACTTTGGATATACCAAAGAATTTTCATTCTATTGTAATATATAACAAAATTCCTTATTTTAATTGATTTAAGAGAGAAATGCTAACAAGTTGCAAAAGAAAAATCAAATGTGGACCTCATCCCATATTTTATATCATATGCTGTAAATATATTTGCCGAAATACAGTCTCAATGAAGTAGGAGCTCAGTTGCAATTCACAACTGGTCAAAGAACAGATAGTTTACAATTGCTTGTGTGTATATACAGCTGTTGAGTGGCCAAAGTGAATGTATATGACTTGGGAAATTTAAGCAGTAAACATTTCAACAAGCATTCATATCAGTTGAGCCAATTGGAGCGCCGAATGTTGAGAGAATCCGTAAGTTACGAGGCGTATATTCCAATTAATCATACGCACTGTGCGCCAGAGCGTGGCAAGGCCATAGTCAAACAACCATAAAAGTGGACTGCCCCTTGTGATAGCAAAAACATTTCATAAATACGCCTGAAAATGTTGTGTAAAGACCACATTCTGCCATGTTTTTGAATCGTTGTTGCTGTCGTTGTCATAGTTGATGTTGTTGTTGCTGTTGTTGTTGGATTCTGTGCGGCTTTCCATTGATATTGTCCGCAATATTCTGTCAGCTCTGTTTTTCTTTGTTATTTTTCTTGTATATAATAATTTGCATTTTACTCTGGTAAATGCGCTTATCAATTATGCAACTATTTACGGATCAAATTAAAAATGCAATATTAAAATTGTATACATTTTTGCACTCTCCTGTTTATTGTAGTTTTAAGTGCACACCAAGGGCAACAAGTGGTGATTTACTGTTTTTTTTTACCAGACCAGAGTGTGGATAGCACAATGAGGTTAAGTCTGTTTTATTGGACAACATTTTGCAAAACGTATAATATCAAAAATTGGATTGTCAGGTGTACCGACAAGGACTGGAGGAGGTCCTTTGCATTCAAGCGCAATAAATTGAATGTAAACAGGCAACAGAGACTGTCCATATTCCTCATTTCCCCTCTGTGGTGGACTCTACTAGTTGATACCTCAAAACTGTATGGTTGTCACAGAAATTCATGAATTTTAAAACTCTTGTGCCACTGATGAGACGAATGTCGAGGCATTGCCCTCTGAGGCATGTGGCCAGACAGAGCCATAGTTGCACATTAATATGCTGTCAAGCACACAATCACAATCACACTCTACACACAATCACATTCTACACACACAATCACACATAAAGGCTAACTCACATTTGCACAGATTGACAACAGTGCTAATTTTCAACTTCGAATGTAATTTGCGCTCAAATTACATTTCCAACTTGCCGCTTGGATTACATTTGACCATCATTCATCCTTCCGCTCTTGCCTGTCTGGGTCTCAATTCTTGTAACTCGGACTCGGACTCGGACACTTCGACAACATGTTTGTCGAAATTGTATTACCAATTCTAATTTATTTGTCGTTTAACTGTTGCCAATTTTAACGCAGACCCCAAGATCCAAAAAGGGAGCCATTGAGATGCAGGACATGTGTCTCACTCTCCCCCCGAAGGCTTATTTAGACCATATGACAGATAATATTGATAGATTGCTTCATTGACGCCCACTTGATGGTCGTTTTGTTCCATTTGGATCTATGATAGCTTCTGCTGAATCTCTTTCCTAAATAGCTGCATAAATTGAATCCTTAGGTATGTTCTGTGCTGCATAAATACACTCCCAGGCAAATGAGAAGAGCTAAAAATCGATTGGAATAGCATTTAAAAATTTGCACTAACCAGATTTCGCTAATCAATCACTTATGCAGCTGCTCTGATTTAACAAAATATTTGCACATCTAATTATGATTGTAATTTAATAATGAAAACTCAATTAGCATAAGGTGTTTTCATTTAAATGCAAATGCAATCTAGAGCAATTCAATTATAGTTGGATTCATAAATTGATTTACAATAGGTAAAAGATAGAAATGGAAATAAATGTAATCTATAGCATCATTATTAAAATGGCTTAACATATAGATGGCTGAATAAATAGATGTGAATTCAAAGTAAGCGATTTTGTTATATGATAAGAAGTCAATTAAATAATTCTCAGAGATTGTAACTGTGCTTATTAAATGCAGCTTTCATTTTTCCAGACAATAATCCCTTTTGACTAAATATTATGGCATCCGCTATGTTCTTAAACCATAATCAGCTTAACGAATGCAATGGACAACATGTATAAAATAATATTACGTATACGCAGCACAGCGTATTATTTTATCTATGCGATTCCAGCGATTTTTGTCAGCTTCATTTTTATGCAGCAACTGCTGTCGTTGACAAACTGCAAACGGACGTCGGTCGGAGTTCCGCATCATTGCCATATATCCTGGCTAGCTGCCGTTGGCAAAGGTATCTTGGCTAACAGAGAGATAGCAAGAGTCAGTGAGTGAGTGAGTGAGATGAGGGCTGAGGGCTGAGGGCTGAGGGTGTGGCAACAAATGAACATGCGCGTATATGATAGAGCGCTCCAATGGCAATGACGACACTTGAAATTGTTTCGCAGGTTCCGTGTCTGCCTCCATGTGGCATGTGGCCCCAGCACAGGACGCATTCGTCAAAATGCTGGGACATTCATCACGTTGTTCATGTCAACGTCACCATCACCATCACCATCCACATCACCATCAACATCCACAACAGCACCATCCATCCTATTGCCGTCAAAGTCCGCATCAACGTTTAGAATGCGCTTACTTTAAGTACTCATCTTTTTTTTTGAAGTGCACAACAGAATGTGAATGTGAATATGAATGTGAGTTTGAGTATAAGAATTTAAGTGCAAGACAACTTCTACTTTTGTGATTACAGTGAAATAAGATTAATTAACCGAAACTGTAGCTTTAAATGTTACCTTAGTTGTAAACTAAACCTGCTTATGATCATAATCATAATGATGTTCATGTTGCTTCATGGCAAACGCAAAGCAAACACCTGAGATTTCCGTTTCCTTTGGGATGTTGTGTTGTTGTTGTTTCGCCTTTGTCTTGCGCGCTTTTGTTGTTCCCTTTTCCCCAACTGTCTCTCTCTCTCTCTTTTTCTCAGTTTCGTTGTTCTCTGTTCTCCGGCATGTACTCGTATTTTGTGCTGCGTTTCCTGTTGCCTTGCCAATATCCGCTAACCGTTTACCTTTTGCCGTTGATGTCGTCGTTGTTGTTTTTACAATACTTCTAGCTGCCCATTAACCTTCCAGCTGCTGTAGCTTGTCCTAATTTATTTATGTTGTCAAATTACACGATATAAATGAATCAATGGTTCCAAATGCCAAATTTTGCCAAAGCCATGTGCTGTTGTCCTGTGTCCAAGGACACACACAAATACTGTGATTGCGGCTGCCATTTTTAATTTTTTTTTGTTTTGTTTTTTGTGCCGCAGCTGCTGCTGACTTATTATGAGAAATTGTGCATTGATTAATACCAGGCAACCGGGCGTGGCAGGTAATCGCAATGTACCACACACAAGAATACGTGATGATTGCAATTGCAGCATTTATTGCAGTTGGCATTTAATCAGCAGCAGAAACAGAAATACTGAGGGTGGCCAAGAGGGGAGAGGGAGGGGGCCAACTATCGAATTCTCCAAACACATAAATCAATTAATTGAAACTGTCAGGTTACATTGTAAACATAAACATAAACACAAACATAGAAACACAAACAACTGACAGCAGCGACTAACAAATCTTGATCAATCTATTTAGGTTTTGGGCCACTGCCATTTTGCCTCATTGTGGGCTGGGGAAATCCCCAAAATAGACAAGCAGATATGTGTGGCAAGTTTCTTACTATGCGACCACATACAGCTGTGCCACACAGCAGCACGACAGTGCCACAAATATAATGCGTTGCCGGCGTAATAAACTCAAAGTTAACTTTCCAAAATGTATGTATATTGGCAATGACAGGCCCTTCTCTATGTATGTTATTGTTGTCCTTTCTTTTCTTTGGTTATCCTTTGCGTTGTGCTACGTCATTTAATGAAGTATACGCATTGTTATTCACTTACACACTCTCAATATGGGACTGGCCTTATTAATGGTTCCCATGCGTTTGCTGAAGACACTCACGTACTCTAAAATGTCTCCTTCTGGCAAATTGTTGCTGACAATTCTGCAAAGTTAAAGAGTCCTTTATGGAATTTATTTAAATGATATATTGAATACTTTCAATGTACATGATAGAAATAAGTTACTCAAAGGCTATTGTAATCAAATTTCCATTGAAATAGAGACCATTTAACATTTCGCCACAGATAGTTTAGTGAACTCTAAACAAGCTGAAATAATATTCGCTATTAAACAGATTTGTCTACAATATCTTATTCTAAAATAGATCATAGTTTGTAGAGTACATTAGTTGTTGATTTAAACCACAAAGTAGCTTTCAATATCTAAATTAATTATAGCTTTTAGACATTTTAAATACATTTTACGTCGAAGTGTCTTTCGGATACTTGAGACATCACGTTGACATTGTAAAATCGACGCTTTTACTTTCTTTAGAATCAATTCAAAATAAATATAAATTAAAAACTACAACGTATTTATTGTAATCAAAAATAATTATACGAGTATAAAATATTTCATCTAAAGTTCATTTTCTTATTGCCTCTTTAAAGATGTGTTTGTGAATAATCACAGGGTAGCTTCTAGTCTAGGTTCCAACACATTCGAATGGCATAAATCTCTGCACACTTTTATGGGCAGGAAAACCAGAGAGAGTGCTTCTGCATATTTATATGCTCAAATTGTTATTAAGTCTAATTGAAAGCGGTATTAAACAACAATTTGGCATAATCCATTTAGATTTCCGAACATGCTACATAAACATCATGGAAAAGTTGGCGGAAATGTGCAAACAGCTAGAATACGAAGACAATAAGACAAACAATTATATATATACACACATAGTAGTAAACAAGAATACAGTCAATACTGGCAGTAGGGGGAAAAGAGGAGAAAAGTCGCCTCTAGCTGATAAAGCAGTTGTGCCAAGTTGTTGTTATTTCTTGGATGTTTGCACAATATGTATCTGGTCAAATGAAAGTTTATGCTATGCCTTTCATTACCCATTTGTTGTTATTGTTGTTGTTGTTGTGTGACCAGTGACCAGGCGATAAGTGAAATAAAATGAACTTCGGCTCAAGTCCAAGTCGTGCCCCGTGGCAAGTCTAATGCTCCCTCTATCTGACCCCTATTCCATTCCTCTTAAGTCCCAGCTAAGCAGCTTGTGGTCCTGTAAATTCATTTACCAAGCTCACTAAGAATGCTAGCGCTCATTTTGCTTGCCAAAGTTTTGAGATTTACTCTTAGCCTTACTCTACAGAGTAACTTGGCCAACTCGAAAATCCATCAAAATGCACCCTGGAAAATAGTGGGAATGGTGGAAGCTTCCTGTGCATTTTACTTTCACTGGCCAACAGGATTTACGAATGCTTTTGTGCGAATGCTACAAAAATGTTGAAAAACTTTGCCGAAAATGACAGCGAGAACACAACAAAATGTGTGTGTGTGTGGGTGGTGGTGTGTGTGGATATAAATTGTTGTCAAACTGTAGCCAAAACATTTCAAGACGTTGAATTCTGTTGTAAAAGTTTTGTCCAGTTATTTAATTGAATTTACCACCCGAAGGCGTTATAGTGCCCTCATTTCTCATTCCCTCTCTCTTTCAGTTTATATATTTATTCTGTATTTGCTATGCTTAGATTTGTCCTTGCCACGCCCACATCATTCGCTGTGGGCCGAGGGGCTGAAAATGTGATGTGGGCGCTGCACTCGAAAGTTTCCATTCCGAGTGTTTATTAAAGAGCCAACTGCACTTAATAAGCTTATGGACAGGTCGTGGCCCTGAGTCAGAGAGATTGAAGCTGTGGTGGTTCTGTGGTGCTGTGGTGCAGCGGTTCACTCAAGCGTATGAAACTGTTTTTGCCATTCACAAAACAATTCAAACGTTGGCTTTGCCTCAGCTTCAGCTTCAACCTCAGCTTCAGCTCTGACAAGCTGCAGGAATGTTATTTTTAAAATAATAAATATTATTGCATAACTGCAGGCGCAGGTTCTAGAGAAATTACAGAATGTAGAGAATGTATTCTGTGTGTAAGCATTTTAATTGCACAAGCATAAGACCAACAAATTAAGTATGCCAGAGTTTTAATCGTCGAGAAATTTTGATGACGAGTGCGAGGAGAGGAAGGGAATTGCATTTCGTATCAAAATGCTTGGCATTTAATCGGATTTGAACGAGCGTACGAGTGTGCAAATCAAATTGTACCGTCGAGAATCCTTTTGCCGAGTCGTTTCCTTTGCCAGGCTCACACTCGTTTATATGCGTGAAATTCAACGATGGATTTAATAATATTAAATGATGACGGCTGCCGCAACCTTCACTTACCACTTACCATAATGGCGGTTGACGTGGTGCGATGTGGTTGTGGGTCGCCGTTAAACGCAATTAATTGCTTACACTTCACAAGGCCAAAATATTCAAGCAGAAACCCGTCAACAGTCAACCGTCAACAGTCAACAGTCAACAGTCATCATCGAGGTCTGACTCTTTGTGCGTTTAATGTTACTTCCGATTCGAAACTGATTTTGATTAAAATTCAGATTCATGCCCCAAACATTGTATACCATACCAATTGTCCTGAGGGGAAAGTTCCCCCAAAAGAGGGGACAGACTTAATTACGCACGTATGACTGTTTAAATTGGGTTTGTTGTCGGCTCGAAATATTAGTTTTATGTTAATTAACCATTGTTTATGCCAATTAAAGCGTCTGACGTCCTCCCATTCAACTCTGGAACTCAAGCTGCTGTGGCATGTGCTTATGTGGCATGATATATGCCTCAAGTACGATGCGGAACTAGAACAAATAGACTGTCAGCAAATTCTCATAACATGCCAAAGCACTTAAAGAGCGGAATCACATTGGTACGGCATACACACACAATATTTAATGGCATTCTCATCTGCAATCTAGCTGAGACTTGCAAATTTAATGGAAATCTCGACCATAAAACAATTTAAAAGCGTACATTGAAGATGGATTAGAAACTTGGAGAAATCATAGCACAATTTGCAAATATTTTTCAATTTAAAAGTCCTTGTCTACTCTTTTACCCTCTCTGTGAAAGATTTGAATATGATTTTAGAAATACACAGAAATGAAGAATTATCTCTTTACTTTTATTCATTCTTTATTATTCATGAATGAAATGCTATCACATTCCACAACTACTCTGTTTCATTTTACTTTAGAGCCATTTTTATCTGCTCAAAATAGAGTAAAAAAATACTTAAAATTTGCTTGAAATAAAAGGAAAAAGAACCAAAGGCTTTGTCAAAACTGAACCGATTTTCATGCAGTTTGTCATTTGAATCCTCTTTTTTAATAGTTTAAATTCAAAAATAGTGTTTGTCAAAAGTTTTTATACCGATATTTCTTATTCCCTGGCAGTAATATGCCCCAAACATCTTGGTGCTTTTTTGTCACTTTAACTTAAGAAGTTTAATCTACTTTTATAATAAGGTGTTTCCAACGTAAGAATATAAAAGTAACATGAAATAAAAAATATAAAATACTTTTTAAGCTAGTTTTGATATTAAAGAAAAGGAAATTAGAGTTAATTTGCAAGTCCATCTTAAATATACGAAGTTTATAAAATTATCATATTGTGCTTTCAGACTCTTTTATTAAATCATAGTTTAACATATGTATTCATAATTATAATCTTATATGTATAAGCTGTTCAATTAATAGATTTTCAGACTCTTTCAGTACAACAAGAGTATCAAAGGGAAATGTTTAAATCATAGTTTGGCCTTTGTATTGGCAGTCATACTCATATTTGTATTTGTGCAAACCTACGTATACTTGATGGCTCAAGCATATCACAAACAAATCCGATTTGTGTGGCTCGTGGCCCAGTACTTCGTTCACATGCTGGGAATTACACCTAATTCGTATCAGATTTGATATGCTGAGAAATTTGACAAGTGTGCCTGCTGTTGAATCCTGAATCTGAAATAGAAACGGAAACTGAAACAGAAACAGAAACAGAATTGTGAAATATGCCAGGCGAGGTCTTCATTTGATGTGTTCCAATGTCTGCACAAAAGACAAAGCCCATGGTAGCCACGGCAATGTTAATATCCTTGCCAGGATCTGCGTTTTCGACTCTCTCCCACTTTCTCTAAACTTTCTTTGTATCTGTTTCTCCATAGCTCATTCTTTCTGCCAGTGGCAGACGCTGTCATATACATATGCGATTCCCTATTGTATTTTATATAGTGCTTATGTATGTGTATATGTTTTAGTGTGCGAAAATATATGTATGTATGTATATAATACGGTCTCATATGCTTATATATGGCCGCCACATTTCATTTCACTTAAGCTCTTTTAAACATATTTAAAGTACGTGATGTTAAATGTCTTCAGAGCATTTTGCCTTACACACACGCACACACACACACACACAGACTCTGCTTGTGTGTGTGTGTGGAAAGCGGAAAAGTGGGAAAGCGGGTTTCATTCTTTACCTTTTGCATAAGCAAATTTTAATATGTTTAACTCGTTTTGGGGCGGGTACGAACAAGTTTCAAGTCGCAAAGCGTTAATTTTTGAACAGCTCCCCTTCCCTAGCCTCTTCCCTCTCTTCAGTCTCCTCTCTTGTGTGTGGCCTAGGCACATAAATGTCAACCGGCGCACTCATCCATCAATGAGCTTTGAAAAATTAACACTGTGAGTGACAGTAGCAAAGGACCTCAACTGGCAGCGGGAAACTGAATAAGGACTCCACTCCGACTGTGGCCTGTCGCCTTAAATTATGCAAAACGTTACAATTCCCCGGCTCAAAGGTATTCCAAAATGATGAATTGTGTTGCCAAAGAGTTAGTGGTAGTCAAGCGGGCATAATGGGCGTGGCCAAATTCCCTGGACAAGCAACGTGACGATTTCACCAGACAAATAAATTCAATTCGATTAACTCACCAATCGCTACGTGACCAAATGCTGTACAGGGAATTGTTTATTGAAATAAAAAAAGGCATTAAAATACAGCTAAACAGACATAAACTATCTACACTTGAAATAAACTTAAAGCTGAAATGGGATTTACTGGAAACAAAAATATAATATATATGGAAAGCTGTCTATACTTAAGCTAAACTTTAAAGGGAAACTAAACCTGATATGGGATTTAGTTGAAATAAAATACACAACAAAATATATCTTTTTTTATATAGAGCATTTCTACTTGAACTTAAATTTTAACTGGAACTTAGCCCAAAATAAAATGACATTTAAAACAATATTAAAAAACAAAACTAAATGTATTTAAACAAAATGCTCAAAATTATTATTTAAAAAAAATTAACTATCTATACTTAACATATTTAAAGTTATCCCGAAAAGGGCTTATTTTAAATAAAATTAAATACTATATTAAATACAAAATACGGTTAAACTAATTGTTTTATATGTGCTACTCTTTGATGTATTAGATATTCCCCTTGTGTCATTAAAAAAAGTATCTGCAACTTGTTGTTGTTGCAAATACGTTTCGTTTGTCGCTTTGACTCAATTTGCAGAAATGATGGAAATTTTGCAAACTTCTTTGCTTTATGGATTACTATCTTTATTTTCTCAGTATTCTCTCTTCCTTTTTGCTATGTTTTCAACCATTTGCCATTCACTTTGATTTTTTTCTTTTAGATTTTTGATTTTCTGACAAGCATATACACATATGCGTACAACAAAAATCCTACAGAAGCTTGCACAACCACCTGCACCACCCGCACCACACTTCCCCTTCCAGCTTGCTAATACTTTTTTATGTATTTCTCTTGTCTACTTCTAGTTGTGCTTTTGTATTTGCCCATTTTAATGAGTGTAGCAAACAACAACAACAACAACAATATTAATAACAAAAATACAACAAAAATACCCTAGATACATTTTTTACATCAACAAATACAACAACAACAACAATCATCTATACACAATGTGACAATAAAAAAAAGAGCAAAGTAAAAACAAAAAAAGGAATTTAGTTGCACCACATTCTTAGACAAAAAGTGAAAACAACCACAATAACTACAACCACAATCAACAGTGATAACAACAACAAGGATTAAAATAACAACAACTACAACAAGAACACACACGATTAACAATCTTCTTAGATACCTTTAATGCTGAATGTCCATGCACATTTACACTCTTGGTGTTTAGCGTGTGTCTCTGTCCCTATTTGTGTGTGTGTGTGTGTGTCTTTATCTGTGTGTGTGTGTGTCCAGTGTTCCTTATCCCTCACCGCACACTTCTTTCTTTCTCTCTCGCTCTCTCTCTGTGTCTTTCTTTCTCTCTCTTTATCTCTTTCACTATCCAGCCCTGTTGGGTGTCTAGCACTAAGCACTAGAGAGCACCACCCACTGTCAAAACAAGAACCACAACAACAGCACCACTAGCAACCACCGCCGCCAAGTAACGAGAGCAACAAAAAACAGCCAGAGCAACAATAACAACAACCAGTATTAGAACAAGAACAAGAACAAGAACAACCACCGAGCCACCCGTTACCACCCGCGCCCGACCAGGTCAGTGTCTGTGTGATTACCCTACTCCTGCTCGCCACACCACCCACATACCAGCACCACAATTGCACATTACTACCATAGATACCCACGGCAGTATTACTACCGCATGGAGCGCGGCACCAGCGGTGGTCAGCAGCATCATCAGTCGCAGTCCCACTCGCAACAACAGCAACAGCACCACCATCAGCAACAGCACCAGCAGCAACAGCAGCAACAGCATCAGTCACGGCACCAGCATGTGGTATCGGTGCACAGTTATGATCCATATATGACCGCCGGCGATGCGGATGAGGAGCATACCTCGGGCACATCCTCCTTTGACAATCCCGCTACCAAAAAGAAACCACCCAAGCTGAAGCCCATCCATCGTTCCCTGTCCATGGCCATTGACAATTATGCACCGATAGCGACCGATTTAGATTTAGATTTAGATGATGGCTTCATTGTGCATGAGCAGCCGCTGATCCACCGCTCGGCGTCGCCGCTGCCCGTGCGATCGTCTGCACCGCCGCAGACCCTAGCACTCCCAGCACCACAACAACATCTATCCCAACAACAACAACAACATTCGCATGTGTCTGGTGGTGGTGGCGGAAGCGGTTCCGTATCCCCGGCACTATCCTCACGCCAGCAGCACCACCTCCACCAACAACAACAACAACAACAGCACCACCAACAACAACAACACCAACAACACCAGCTGCATATGCACACATTTCAGCAACTGGCCGCACAGGCAGCTGCTGCACGGCACCATCAAGTGCCACATCCGCATGCGCATCCGCATCCGCATTCGCACCGCCAGCACCCGCACTCGAGCTCCACAAGCTCACCCACCTCGCACGCGGTCAGCCCGATCTTGGGCCAACAGCAGCAACAACTACCACAACATCAACAACAACAACAACAACAGCAGCACAGACTACAACAGCAACATCAGCCGGATATCTATCTGGTCAGCAGCAGCAGCCTGGGCGACAATGTGGGCGGATTAAGCGGTCTGGGTCTGGGCATGGGTCTAGGCCTAACACGCTCACCGCTTGGCGGCAGCGGCAGCACATCACCGATACAGTTCATCGATGTCGATGATATGCTGCCACGTGCCACAACACACCATCCGCAACCGCATCCGCACCCGCAACCGCATTCGCTGAAAAAGAATCTATTCCGGCGTTCAGACACAATTGACGTTCATCCGTCTACCAATTTTCAGATGAAGAAAACGCATTCCTTCCACGCACAACAGGATCCCGCCGCCATGGAGCAAATACAGCTAGCGGTTGCCGCCGGCTCGGCCAGCTCCAGTCGTCGCACCAGCTCGGTGCGTGCCAATTTCCTGATGCCAGGTCCACCAGCCGGCAAAGAGATCTCCCGTTCGCCATCGCCCAGTCGAAGGGGCTGCCGATCACATAGGTCCTTCAACGATCCAGGACGAAGGCCCAGCAGTAAACCGGACTCGGTTGTGGAGTCTCAGATCAGGCATCCATCGCTGAACGATGATCTGATGGAACCTCTCGATGGTCGTTCGCTCTTTCCACAGTCCAATCTCTCGCTGGAGAACGAACTGTTTGTGGAGTCGCGATCGCGTAGCAATAGCCACACCAAAATGGAGGAGCTGGGCGTGGCCGAGTTGGCGGCCGCCGCTGTGGCCGTGCAGCGCATGCGTAAGAGTTCCGGATCTTTTGAGGAAACGGCGCCTGCTCTCGCCGCCGGTCACAGCGCCACACATCCGCCCGCCGCCTCAGCCTCGAACAGCATCAAACAGAAACGTGAACCGCATCCGCATTCGCGACAACAGAGCACCCACAGCCTGGAACTGGACGGACGACCATCCACAAGTGCTGCGTCCCACACCCTCCAGCTTCACAGCGCTGCGGCTGCTGCCAGTGCTGCCTATCACTTTAAGCGTGGAGCCCAACATGGACGCTCTTTGTATCTGTCGCCCAGCAATCTGGAGGAACTGACCGTACATCGGCCAGGAGTAATTGCGGCAGCAGCTGCCTTCCAGGGTACCAACGCCAGTGCCAGTGTAAAGCAGGCCAAGGCATTGCACAGTGCCAGTGTGCGGTTGCGTAACTATCGTGAAACGCTGAGTGCTACCAAGAAATCGAAGAGCTTCATTGGCGAAGGCAGCGGAGGGACCGGAGTTGGTCCTATCGATGACTTTGAGCTTAGTTCACCCCACCGACGAAACAGTCGTCCACTGTCAACGGCGGTGCCCAGTGCGGGCGCAGCTGTTGTCAATGTGGATGAGATCAAGCGCAGTCCACGTCCAATTTCGGCTGCGGCAGCGGCCTTCATTGAGGAGAAGCGTCCCTCCTTTGAGCGAAAATCATCGCTCACCTACGTTCACGAACAGGAGCTAACCGATGCGGCCTTTGCTGCCCAGGTCCTGCGGCCCTTTCATCATAAGCTCGCGGCCGGACGCAAGGCATCGTTAAGCGGTGGCTCCCACAAGCTGAAGAAGAAGTCACTCAGCGATGAGACCGACGAGGATGAGGAGGCGGATCGTAAACGAAAACGTATCGTTTGCATTGTCCTTGCCACAGTCCTGCTGTGCCTTGTCTGTGCCAGCGTCTTCGTGGTCATTGTTACCCTAACCTCAGGACAGAGTCAGTCCGGGAAGAAGGCGCACTCTTTCAGTAGGGACACGCCAGTTCACTACACGGGCATGCGACCATCATGAACTCCAACAACAATTGCAACAACTGCAACAATCGAGCATTGCCTTTACAACGTTGCTGAACTTATTTCGGGGATTTCATTGACAATTTGGGCTACACTTCCGTTTCCGTTTCCGCTTCGCTTACATGCAATTCACCTTCTCCGTTGTCGCCATTTTTCTTTCTGTGTCCGTCGGTGTGGACGTGCGTGTAATTGGAAGACGCTTCAATTGTCCTCTTCAATAGTGCCAAAAAGAGGTCCAGCTTCAAACTGGATAATTGAGGAGCAGCTGCAACAACAACAACAAAAACTACTACTACTACAACTACAACAATTGGCAACAGTTCACTTGCAATTGAAATTAAAAACAATCTAAAACTCGCCTGTAAGTTGGGAAAGCTATCAACTATTTACTATTTATAATTTACTTTTATCATCATTTATATAAAAATCACACAGAATGGAAACCATTTGCAAATTAAATGTTGTATTAACAGTTTATGTTTCTGTTAATATCTCTGTTATGTAACTTATTATCAGTTACCTTTAACTTAACAGAGTTAGTTTATGTTATTATATCTGGTATATAACAGCAACTACTCAAGAGCTATGATTTATTGGTTATTTTAACATATTTTACATAATAAATATTAATATTGCTGCTGATGATTACACAATATTTTTCACATTAAATAACTCTTTTGAAATGCTCACAAATATTTCAGTATACATTAAATATTATACATTTTTTAACGATTTCTTTTTCGTTTTTGTGCTGCCATTTAAAGTCAATAAAAAATTCCAACTTCTAAATTCATGGCATGATTTAAAAATGAGGCAAACTTTTTGAGAAACACGTGTTTTACCTCATCTCATCCATCTTGTGGTGTTTAAATATTTGCGTTTCCATAAATTAATTTTATTAAAAGTCAACTTGTGATAAATTGATTGTAAATTTTAAAAATTCATAACTAAATTGTACGGGTTAAATATATGTATATGTATGTGTTTTAAATTCGTTACACTTTATTACTTAATAGACTTTGCCTATTAAATTTGATTACGTTTTGCATTTATTTCTATTAGTATCTGAGCTGTGTTTGCAATTGCTTTCCATTTGGTGTCTTTAGGTTTTGATATTACTTGCATTCGCATCGAAGAATAAGGTCAGCTTTGTCTATTGGACCATTGTCATTTCGCACAGACAGACAGAGAGACAGACGGACAGTTAGCCATATGCCCCATATAACCATAAAGCCATACAAATATGTAGATACACGTACATACATATGTCCTTACGATACTGGCTCCCCAATGGAGCAGAGCTGCCAGATGCTGACTTTCGAAAATTGAGCTGGCAAAAGCTCAGCAAATCTCGAGAATTACATAACTGACTAAATGACTAAGCGACTGACTGACTAACTGACTTGCAAACACCAGCAAAAACAACAACAGTAAGAGAAACAACAAAACATACACAACACACATGCTTTGGCCATAAAAAATGATACTTACCTCGACTTTAATGACTGTGGCTGTGACTGCAAGCCAAAGCCAAACCAAACTAATCAGCAGTGTGCGTGTGTGTGTGTGTGTGTTTGTGTGTGTGTTAGTATGTTGTTTAGCTAAGCACAGACAATGACAATGGGCTCAACCGACAGACTGTCTGACTGACTAACTGACTCACTGTCTGTCTGTCTGAGTGACCGACAGAGGGCTGCGTCTGCAAGGACCTTTAGTTATCATGCTCACTTTTTATACTTTCACTTAATAGTTGTGTTTGTTTGTGTGTGAGTGAGTGAGTGTAAGTGTTTGTGTGTATGCGTGTGTGCATCATTACAGGAGTGTGTGCTACTACGGCTGTGGCATCCTTTTTATGTGTGCACCCACAGACATGCACGCTTATTTACACACACGCACACACACACACACTTACAGTCGTAATTTTACGTTTACGACATGAAACTAGGTTACTTTTTCATGTGCGCGTGAGTGAGTGCAGCAAAAAAGAAACGAACAACAGATGAAACATACAATTGTTTACTGTTACTGTTGGTAATGCGGCTTGTGCTGGTGACATTGCCCGCTCAGTTGGTTTCACGTCCTTGCCAGAGTCCTGTGAACGAACGAACGCCACTCGGTGTGGCAAATGCCCCACACAGCCCCAAAACCGCCCCCAAACACCCAACCATGCCCACAAATCGCGTTGAAATTGCAAATTGACAGCCACAAAAGCCTAAGTATGATATGTGTATGATAAAGCTGTCGAAAAAGATGGCCAACAAATTGATTGTCTATACTTTTATATCTATATTGATTCGTTCTTCTGGAAACGGATCTGTTGACCCTTGCAAACATTTTAATAACATTAAATTGCAGATAAAATAATTTTTCAATCAATATTAGTTGTTTATTCGCCTGGAAATCGTTCACAATTAACATTTAAATAACGCATTGTTCAATGAAACATAAACCAAACGAACGCACTTTTCAATTCAACTCCCGTAAATGTCAGACTTTACATCAGAGTCAGTAAACACAAAAGGTTCAACTTATCGTTGGCTGAAAAGTACTAAAAGTAAATTGAATAAAACAATGGAAATTTCAAACAGCATAATTAATTGAAAATATTACTGAAAATGATGAGCAGCTGGCTCCATAATAAATAAGATAAATAAGATACTCTGTAGACAACTAAGAGAGAGTCTGATGTGCTACATTCTAGAAAAAAATGCTGTTTATTTTATGATAAGTATAATTTAAATAGTGCATAAGTCAGCTTAAATTCTTCAACTTTAAGAAGAGAGTGTGTATTTGGACTTGGCAAGCTCCAAATATGCCAGGGTATAAAAACAAATTTAAAAGTTTTTAAATTGCTCTTTAAGCAACTATTTTAAATTTCCATTACTTACGTAAATTGATTATGATTTAAACCCAACATATTTTACACTGAGATACAATCTCTCATGTGAAAATAATGTATTTTGGGAAAAGTGCATTTTTCATATTCACTGCAAAGCTTTTAACATTTCCCAATTTTAATTTGTGTACGAGTAGCATATATTTCATATCATTTAGTCAATATTTCACTTCTTTGTGACTTTGTGCATAAATAATAATAATAGTACAATTTTCAATTCTCATTAGCCTGTCCAAAAATGGAATATAAAAGCACGCAAATGCTCCATTTTGGGCAACAAAAAAGGGGAAACCTCAGAACTGCAACAATAATTTCAATTTAAGTGGGGAAAAACACAAGAGCAACAGTTAAGAATACTGCCCCCAATCACCCACTCAGAGGCAGGAAACTAATTAGTTCTATAGTTACATGGTCGTCGGTCGTCGGTCGTCATCTGTCATGCCAACATACCAGTCCAATGGGAGGAAACAAGAGGGGTTTAAGGCGTCTAGAAGGAGGAGAAGGAGGAGGGACGGGGAAAACTGGCTGTTGCTTTCAACGCCACATTTATAATTAAAGAACATAAAAGACACAAAGAAGCAACACAAACACACGCGCCAGGCACTTGCACCCACACAAACGCATACACCTGGGCACACACACAAACACACGCAAACACACGCAAACACACACACACACTAATACACTAACTCAAACATAGAACAAAGAGAGACAGAATGAGGCTGAAAGTTACACGGCGGCATTTATGAGCGCCCTTAATGGCTGTTAACAATTTAACTTGTTTACCAGTGGGAAAGTTCTATGTTAATTGGTCTCAAATAGCCGAACATACACACGTACACATCCACAACCACGTACACACACACACACACACATATGCACGCAGCAGGAGGCAAGGATGAGGGACACATTGTACTTCATACTCAGTGGCTGCTATTCAACACACCACTTGCCACGTGAATAATGGCAGGCAACCGCATCGTCACCTGTTCCCTATACTTCCCTCTCTCTCTCCACTCTCTCCTTTCTCTCTCTCTTTCTCCTCTCTCCACCTGTTCCCTGTCGTCATTAACACGTTGCGCCTACGCCTCAAAGCCCTTGCATAAACGCGGTCCTGCAACAGAAAACAGGACAATGATTACGACCACAGACCACGTGCTCCGGTCCAGCTTATGTTTGAGTTCAGTTTGTTGGCGACAATGTTTCGACTCTGGCCCACTGTCCCCCCCCCCCCTTGTCCCACTGTTCGCCTGTCCCATACTGCCTTTGCTTCGCTGTATTTTACTGCTGCATTTTAAGCAACAGCGAAAATTTAAAAGCCCTTTTAATTTGTTGTTTTAATACCCCGTTCACCTGTAGTTTAAAGCATATTGTTAATATGGTCTAGGTAAACAGAAAGTGCAAATTTCAAAAATTGTTAGTGTTTTAAGATCAGTGCTGAAAATTTAACAGTGAGAGTTTGAGGACTTTTTTAATTTGTTGTTTTCATACCCTGTATAACTTGTATTTTCAAGCAGATTATTATTAATTTGGTCAAGACCAACTGACGACGAAAATTTTAGAATTTCTCGTTACCCAATTCTCAGTACAAATAATTATTTTAATTATTATTTTTCTGGATTTTAAGAAACCTTAATAAGAATATATTTTATATAAAACATATTACATATTTATTCTAAATAAACACTTATCTAAAAGCTTTTTAATATATTCATGTAATTGAGAATTTCTTAAAGCCTTTCATTAACTTTATTTTCATTAGCTTAATTTAATGAATAATATATTTGTTAGACTATTTGAAGACCTTGTTCACTCCCTTTTCTGTTGCTACAGGGCATTCGCAGCGTCGAGTGTACTAATCGCCATACTTTTTGCTCAATAAAAGAGTAACTAATTTTGTAATTAAATGAAAACGTTTGTAAATTACTAGAATTCCTTGCCTTTTGTAAGTGTGTGTGTGTGTGTGTGTGTTTATGTTTGTGTGAGTCTGCGTTTGTGTGAACTGCAATTTAGGGCAAGTATTTTTAATTAAATTTTTACAGCTCACATTTTGTGCAACATACTCAGAATATGCAGATACAGGCCAGGGTTATATGATATACACAATATACAAGTACTCCTCGCTTGCAACATCCAGAACCCACACAAAAGCAGCCATTCAACGGGGCACAGTTTGCTGCAGCCGTTGCAATATCGTGTTAAATCTTTGTCAGCACCCCAAAAAAACAAATTCGTAAATAAAAAATGGTAGTAACAAAAGCAGAAAAGAAAAGTAAAACTGAAACAGAAACAGAAACAGAAAGGGAAATAGTAAAAATACAACAATCAGACCTCAGACCAGACAGTGAACCCAACATTTCAACAACTATACAACAGTGCAACAACAGTGTACAACAGTGTGCACATTGTGATTGATTGGCAAACAAATTTTGACACTTTACACAGTCCCAATATGGCAGTTGCCACGTCCATGCCCCAATGCCCCATGACCCATGCCACAAGCCCCATGCCACTTGCCACCTGCAACCTGCAGCCCATGTGACGCGTGTCAATTTGTTTGCCGTTAATTAAAACTGCTGTAAAATGCACAAAAGCGGCTAGCAAACATTGGAAATCGTCCATCCTACAGTTGACGATCAAATATTGTCCAGAGAGCTTCAGCGTAAGCGTATGTGGGCGTGGTCGGCTCTGTTGAATACAGAAAACAAATGAAATGTATCTTTATGTCGTCGCGTTATCAAAAACCGGAAACAGAGCTAAAAATAAAAATACAAATACAAATAAAAAACAATGCAAATTGAACGGAAATGATGTTGAACTGTGCTTAAAGTAAATAGTCTGGATTGATGAAAGTTATATTCAAGAATTCATCAACAGGCATTTACTTCAACTGCAGTTTAAACGATAAGCAACAGAAGGATAATAACTGTGCAGTGTATATTTACCAAATAACTTGTTTCATTAGAGTTGGCCTTTATTGATAACCATGTATAAATACAATTTGTATTATTTACTAATAAACTTTATTTTCTATCCATCTGTTCAATAGTACGCCAGGAGAACGAGCGCGGCATTCGGGAGAATCTGGAAAGGACACTGATGATGAAGAATCTTACGGAGTTGAATCTGCAACGCCAGCAGCAAATACTTAACCAGGCACAACAACAACACTAGCAGGACATGTACAAGATGAATATGTATGAGCGGGAATGGAGCACAGGAAGAGGAAGTGGCAGTGGAAGTGGATACGAAGACGAGGCAGCAACTGTCCTTGTAACGGCACATCGACTAGCGTGCTTTTTTTTAACTGGAATACTGCTGAGATCCCTTTATAAGCCCCCCACAAAAGTTATGCGCACAAAAACCACTTTGTTAACTACAATTCAAATGAAGAAGAAGGCACTCTGAAGTGCCCAGAGCAGGGGGGGACTAACGAGTAAACTAAATACTTAAGAACAAACAAAAAAAAAGAAGATAGAACAAATAAATAAATATATATACTAATTTGTTTGATACACATACGACTCGTTGGCACAAAACGAGTGTTTAGCAGATTGTTAGTCAAGTTGTAACAAACAAACAAACAAACAAACAAATCAAAAGTGATCCAGTTTAGGCCTAAGTTGTGGGCAATATGTTATTTATAAAGTTGGTTTGATGCATTGTAAATGTATATTTATTGTCTTGTATGCTAAATGTAATTTACGTGTTACGATCTGTTTCTAGATCTTAATCTAGATCGTTGTCGTTGTCATTGCGCGCTACTTCCTACATTTTTGTACAGTATTCATATGAGTACTCATTCTTAATTCAATACACTCACTCTCCTCTCCCCTATTCAAAAGAATATCATGATTGGTATATAAAGGTTTCGCAATTTAAGTCAGTTTGTTCATTGGTTTCACTTCATACTTGACTTTATCTTCATTCAACATATTTCTCATAGTATTTTGTGAAAAATTTCCCCACTCATTCTCCCAATTCCCCTTCCCACTCATTTAACTGGTGCGTAGCGCGTTTGGCAAACAAAAAAGAAGGTATATAGTTGGTCAATAGTTATGTATGTATATCTGAAACAAAGTTGTTAACTGAAAGTATTTGTAAGTAAACGTTAAAAGAAGCAAAAGTTTTTGTAACTGTAAGTAAATGGTAACTAGGAAAAAAAAGAAGAACAAGAACAAAATAAAGGAAAATACGGAAAATACGGAAAACAACATAAAGGAAAACTAAAACAATTTTCAGATCCGATAATAATAAGAGTAATTGAATAATAATTGTAATAATAACGCATTCAATAGATTTATTCTCACTTTGTTTTCGTATTCGGTATTGTGCCAAAGTTATAGATAAAGATAGAGAGAGAGCGCTATTAAAAGTGAGATAGAGAAAGAGGAGTGGGAAATAAATATTGTATAGCAAACAGCTAATAATCTAGACCCTAGACATTAACATAAGCATTAGCAGTTACTTAAGTGCAAAACGAGCTTGTTGTCGAATTAAATTTAATTAATTTAAATCTAAATTTATATTTAGCTACAATTAAGTTACAATTACATTGTATGTAAATTGCGACTACGAGGAATACGATCTATATTAACTAAACTTTAGTAAATATATGTATTTTTGTTAGGTGTTCAATTGAAATTTGTATTTGTATTGATTCGGAGCAGATCTCGAGAAACTGTTTGCTTAAATCGAGTTTGTATGAATGTGTTAGTGTGTGTGTGTGTGAGAGAGTGTGTGTATGTGTGTGTGCTTACTCTGTTGAAATTAAAAAACAAATAAAATTAGCTTGAAGCAATATTTCTATCGGTTTCAGCCGCAAAAGCCGCATCTAAATCTAAAATTCAGGCACAGTATGCTATTTTCAATTGTTTGTTGCTCACTTGTTTTATGCCCAGCTTTGGTTACACACTGTTGCTGCTTTAGTATTTATAGAGGGTAATAGAGAACTCCTATTGGTAATTGGAAAATAGAAAATGTATAACTGCTATAACTAAGCAAAACAGCCCGAATTTTGTGTAAGATTGTGCCTAATCGAAAGTGAGAATTATAACAAACATACATATTAAACAAAAACCCAATAATAATTATAATAATAATAATATTATACTAATTAATAAAACTTTGCGAATCCAGCTGGCAGATAAACTTGCAGAGTTGCTAATTAAATTAGTTCTAACTATACATACAGCCTAAATCGATGTCAATAACGTTAACTGCTAGCAACAATTATGAAACATACACTCATTTTTGAAATACAAAGTTCATAGATAAAAACCAAACAAACAAAAAAAGAAAAAAAAAAGTAAATGGAAAGCTTTAAATTAAAACAATTTTTGAAAATCGAAAAACAACAATCTAATGAAGTAAATAGAGTTAAATGCGATACGAGTACATCAAAAGGGGATTATAAATAACACACTTAAAACACACAGCACTCACAAAATAAACAACAACAATCACACACACACACACATTGAAACAGTACTGAGTAGTGCAGTTCTCATTTGTAATATTTCTCATTTTTGGGCAAAATGCATTACGAAATGAATTCAGAATTCGACAGAACATGGGCTTATCCCTTTAAATAAACACAGACCACAGAAAGACAGACAAAAACAAACAGACACACACACACACACACATAAACAAACACTCACTAACATACAAAGTATAGAAAGAGAAAGCTTCAGGCTCAAGACATAAAATTGAAATGGAATTTCGCAATATTAAAGTACTTTGTAATTGCATTTAACGTAAGAAATAAATGAATATAATTATAATAAATAAATACAAAATTAAACTAGTTGCATAATTATACCAACAACAACAACAAAAGAAAAACAAAATTAGCTAAGTTTATCAAATCTAAGCTGAATTATTATACATACAATCCGAGACAGAAAGATTCGATAAACAACATTTATTTGTAAGAATTAATTCAAATTAATGAATTCAGAAAATCCGAATCAGGCTCGAAATTGTTGTTTTCCAATTCCAAACAGCTCTTGAGCACTTTTTAGCCTTTGCAAGTGAGACTCTGGTGCCCAATCTCCAGTTAAAGCAATTATTTACAAAGTACACACGAATTACGGCAAAATGTAAATAGAAAAATAAAACTAAAGAATAATAATAACAATAAAAAACAATAATGAAAGAAGCTTAAGTAAATCAAAGTTTTCAACTTGCAGTATAAAAACGCATACATTATAAAAACACACACATATAGTATATACATACATATATACACATATATATGTATGAAACCAAAACTAAAAGCCGACAAAAATTAAGCTAATAAGAGAACATAACTTAAAACATAAATGTGTGCAAGAAATCAAACTTAACTGTTAATTGTTGCTCAAAATCGAAATCAAAATGATAATGAAAATCAAATCAAACATTTGAACGCATTAAGCGTTTTATTCATCAAACAAAAATGTTGAATTAAACAAACAAAAAGTCAAACAAAATTTAAACAAAAAAAAAACAAAAAACAAATGCAAATCAAATTGTGTCATCTGTGTAGTATATCAGTATTTGTAACTGAATGGTATTGAAAAGCGAAACAAGGAAATAAACAAACTTGAAGAAAAAAGAAACCAATCAAAATAAACTGAATTTTTAAATGGAATTCTAGCATGTGCGTTGTTAAAGTCTTGTTTTTTCAAAGGATCTGGTATTTGGTTTCAATTTTTACAGGAATTGGTATTTGACACCTAAAAGAACAACAACGTACTGGGAATGGCATTGAGGCTTTTGCCTTTAACAATAATCTCAACCAAGGAACAAATTGTTTCACTACTTATTTGCAGTGTTACAGAAAGATGATGGCAAAATTGGGTACGTTATTCATTTTAAAATTCAAATTCAGCGCGCACCAGGCGCTGCCATACTGCCAAATAAAAGAGACTTATGTTGAATTTCCACTAGTCGGGATTTTTCGGTTGCGTGAGGGCTCACGCAAAAAATCCGAAAAGTATTCCCATTGCGTTTGACGCATCCATAGTCAGCTGATTGCTTGTATACTTACGCTGCCAGAACCAACATGAATATAATCCAGTGGTGTTTGAACATAGTTTGAAGGCAGAATGCACATCTTTCTTTATTTTTCATGTCAAAAAGCATATGGCTAATACAAAAAACTAAAATATTTCAGTTTCATTAAAATTTGTTGAAATTTAAATGAGAATCTATCGATATCGATAAGTCAATGTGCTTTTAACACCTTATTGCCATAGGTGGCGTTTTATGTTGAAATTGAGCGACCATTAAATTTAAAAACATTGATCGTTAAATTTGAATTTGTACTATGCCAATTATTTTGGGTGGGTGCATGTGTGTGTGTGTGTTGTGTTTGAACTTACAAGCGGCAATAATTTGCAAAAATTTGTCTACAAATTAAAAATATGCTGTTCCCCACCACTGCCAACAAAAAAAACGCATTATAATTTCAATATATCAGTATACTTTATTCTTAAAATCCTATCCTTATCAAGTAACATTGGATCTATGAATATTTATTATATATTATTTATTATTATTATATTATTATTTTATTATTTTTAAAGCTAAATTTACAGTTGATGAATAACAGTGTAACATAAAACAAAAAATATTAGTAGTCATGTTGCTTTTGACACGTTTTCG